>CM038217.1:123023997-123250752 GCA_021442155.1 Cymbidium sinense
AAATATCTAAAATTTTCTTAATTAACATTCCTTAGCATTCATCATCAAAGTGTGCTAAAGATTAGCATGCCATGTATAAATATGCTTAGGACCATTTATATGCATGATACACATGTTGGAAAGAAATAAAATGTTGTGTATTATATGATAGTAATTCACCTTAATTAATCTTAAGATGCCTTTCTTATTGAATAGGTTTATTTAGAGAAAATCTAAACTTAGGATTAATTAAAACACATGATAAACATTTATTAAAGAAAAAAAATCATTAATAAATTTACCTTAGAAATTACTTAAGGTAGGGATGAAAGAGAAGTTCTTTTCTCTTTTCTTCTCTTTGCAACACTTAGTAATTAAGTGTAGGTCCATTCAAATCAAATCAAATCATCAAATAAAAATGATCAAATCAACTAAATCACTTAAAGTGAAACCATCCTCTAAGTTAAACCTTTTACACTTAGAAAATTTAAACCTAGCTGGACATGCCACATAAGCCTTAAATGGCACACACATTAGTTTAAGTCACCATTTCTAGCTCTATGTTAGAGTGCATGATTTGATGCTTGATTTTATTTTGTGATGTATAATTTTTAGACTAAATGTTAGGGTGTATGGTAGACTGAATGGCGGTGATCTTAGTCTAATCATTATTATCAAGGGATTGTGCTTAAGAATAATAAAAATATAAAAATACTTTTGGTCAAGTTCCTTATACCCCTAAGCATAATCCAAAATAGGTCAGGTGGACTTGGTTACCCATGAGTGGGGTGCTAAGTCCAAAATCTTCATATATATGCTTAGGATTGTGTGGTGTGTTTAGCTAATCTCTATTTTGCGGATTTTAGTTAGATTTACTTTTTTCCATTTTTATGTAATTTTGTAATTAAGATTTGGAATGAATGTTATGGGAAAGTGAAGGTGAATATTGGTCGTAAGACTATGTCTTATGTACCATGTGAAACCTTGGAGCCACTACATCCCAACCAACCAAAATAAAAAAAGAAAAAAGAAAAGAAGAAATGAGGAAAAGAAGAAAGAGGAATGAAGAATGAAGACCCCCCATAACATGAATTCTTTCTAAATTGTAATTATTCAATTGTAATATGGGTTGTATAAGGGTAGAGCTTGGCTACTTTTTTTTTCAAGTTTGGGCGGTGGAGCCCTACCACAAAAGCCTTTTATTCTTTTGCGCTAGCTTTATAAAATTTTTTATGTTTGTATAGCTTGTGCATTAAGATGGCATGTTTTTCCTATTTTCTTTCTTGCTTTGCTAAATGGCCTGGATGCGATTAGGCTCCTAAGAAAAAATAAATTTTCTATCTAATTAATCAACTCAAAATTAAAAATTAACAACTCATGATCTCACCTAAAGCCTAGGTCATAAATCAAGATATTAAAAAGATTTAGCAACCCCTTATCTGGATGTTGTTTGTTTCACATCATGCATATAAAATCATCTTGCTTCACCCTTGCTTATGGAGGGTTTCCACCTTTGCTAGAGAACATGACTTGACCATTAAGAGCTATGGTGGAAACACACCTCCTTCTTGTTAATTTTGGCCCATAAGTAACTTCATACACATGGCATATGAATCCCATAGCCTGTGTTAAATTAATTATCCAAAAATAAAAATAAACTTAACAAAATTTATATTAGATTAAGTCATGAGTTCATAACCTACATGATTTAGTTTCCTAGAGAGTGAGTTTAAGGACTTAGTCTTCTTTCTAAATAAACAACAGCCTAGTTATCTTGCAAAAATAAAAGACTTGCTTACATATATTTAAAATCATAGGAGGAGTTAGTGGCCACCTCTAACTCAATTTATCCTCTCTTATGGAGGTAAACCATATGCCCATTTTGCCTTAGATTTAGGTTGTGCTTTGGCCCTTGCCAAAGCTCCCTAGATTCGGGATCCAGATTCTTCCTCTTTGCTACAAGCATAAATCCTCACCGCTTAGGAATTTCCATGATCTTGTATCATGGAATTATAAGTCCTAGATTTCTAATCAAAATTCAAGTCAAACAAATAATTATCTTCAATTTCAAAATTATAAAGCCCAATCATAGATAGTTTGGGATGCTCGTTAGTTTCTAGCATCATGATCCCCTACTTATCTCCTTTGGTTTTGACAATAACTCCCTCCTTGATCAATCCACTTTGATCTTCCAAAATAACCAATTGATTGATAGTCCTATCTTTGAAATCTTTGGAGACAATGATCATTTGCCTTAATCGAGTATTCTTAAGGAATCTCATTCCATGATGTAATTAACTATGGGGACTTGCCTCTATAGGGAACTTAATGAACCCGGTTTAAAATAATCCCTGCTTCAATTTTTCATGTAAAGTAGGAGAAGAATCTCTGGTACATTCGAAGACCCATCGTCCTTAGGAGTCTTTATTAAGGTGATTAGGTTCATTGTAGGATGATATTTTTTGTCTCTCAAGATAGTACAATATTCCTCAATGTCGTACCCGATCACCCTAATAAGAACATCTGCGGATCTACATTGTGTCCAAGAAAGAAATGTGTTTTTATTTTTGTCTTCATTTAATTCATTTTAGATGAAGATGAAAATAAAAATTCACCACAGATTTTTCTAACGACTCCATTGGGGAAGGTTCCTCTCTACATCTTTGGTAAAGGATCAGTTGTCTCCAAGTATTTATAGTGGATTTGTATTTCATATAAGTCTGAGACTATCCTTATTTTTCATTGGCACTTAGTTTATTTCAAACTTAAGCTAAGCTAGCCAACATCCTTTAGGTTTTAGGACCTCACCCTGTGTAGATCTTAAAACCTCTGTTGGGTCCCCCAATAGGTGAAAATAAAATTTAATAAAAGAAATAATTAAAGACCTTTTTCTTATCATCTTTATGGTAAGGTAAAAGCTCATTCCAAAAATAAAGAAGAATAAATCCTTTATGAAAATATCACTTTCCAAAACCACTTTCAAAAGGAAATTCTCATAATAAAATATTTGCACCTCATCTAACAATCTTCAATATTGTTACATGTAGGACCTTTCCAAAAATCAAAGTCAACAATCATATTTTCAAAAAGCACAAATGAATACCCTCATTCAATATACCCAAATTTATTGAATGAATTTTTTCATTTTCAAACAAAATCAAAAAAATCATATTTTTTTAAAAAAAAAGCACTTATAAACATCCTCATTCAATATACCCAAATTTATTGAGTGAAGTCTTTATTTTCAAAACAAAATCAAAAATCATCTTTTTTTCAAAAGCACAAATGAATATCCTCATTCCATATACCCAAATTTATTGAATGAAAATTTTTATTTTCAAAAAATCAAAATCAACAATCATATTTTCAAAAAGCATAAATGAATATCCTCATTTAATATGCCCAAATTTATTGAATGAAAATCTTCATTTTCAAAAATCAAAATAAAAAATCATGTTTTCAAAAGCACAAATGAATATCCTCATTCAATATACCCAAGTTAATTGAATGAAGGTTTTTTTTAATAAAAATAAAAAAATTTTCAAAAAAGCACTTATAAACATTCTCATTCAATATACCCAAAATTATTGAATGAAGGTTTTCATTTCCAATCAAAATCAACAATCATATTTTCAAAAAGTGCAAATGAGCATCCTCATTCAATATACCCAAATTTATTGAATGAAGATTTCATTTTCAAATAAAATCATATCACAAAATTGAAACTCCATTTCAATGTATCTTACATATGTTGAAGTTGGAGTTTCTTCCCTTTTCAAAAATTTCAAATTTGAAGATAAGCCTCTTCATTCCATGTGTCCAAACTTGTTGGATGAAGGCTTTACCTTCAAACAAAATCACACCAATTAAAAATCCACTCAACACATTCCATATGTGTTACGTTGAAATTTCCATCATTTCAAAAAGCAATAAATCACACATAAAATTTCATCTTTAAAAAATAAAACATAATTGACTCCTATTTGACATACCCAAATTTGCCAAGTAAGAGTTTCATTTTTCAAAATAAATTTGGATCATTTATTTAGCATATCCAAATTTGCTCGGTAAAGATCCCTCTTTTCAAAATCAAAATACCAAAACTAAAAATACATATTTAGCATACTCAAATTTGCTAAGTAAAGATCCCTCTTTTCAAAATCAAAACACTAAAACTAAAAATACATTTGGATTTTATTTAGCATACTCAAATTTACTAAGTAAAGATCCTCCACTCAAAAATAAAAATCAAAATCAAAACAAAACATATTTGGATCCTTTATTTAGCATACTCAAATTTACTAAGTGAAGATCCTCTTTTCAAAAATTCAAAAAAAAAATCAAACACATTAGGATTCTTTATTTAGCATACCTATATTTGCTAAGTAAAGATCCTCTTTTCAATATCATCAAAAATCAAAATAAAACACATTCAGATTCTTTATTTAGCATACACAAATTTGCTAAGTAAAGATCATCCTTTCAAAAAATTAAAATAAAAAATCAAATACATTTGGATCCTTTATTTAGCATACCTAAATTTGCTAAATAAAGATCCTTTTCAAAATCAAAATCAAAATATCAAACACATTGATTTCTTCTATTTAGCTAAATTTCTGAGTAAATAATCCTCTTTTCAAAAATTAAATCAAACGCATTTGGACTTTATTTAGTATACCCAAATTTACTAAGTAAAAACCCTATTTTTCAAAATCAACACAAAATGCAAAACACGCTTGGGCTTTATTTAGCATACCCAAATTTGCTAAGTAAAGTTCCCACCTTTCAAAATCAAAATAAAAGATTAGGTTTGGATTTTATTTAGCATACACAAATTGGCTAAGTAAAGATTCCATTTCTAAATTCACCCATGATTCACATCATAAGAAAACAAGCAAAAGAAGAAAATTATTTTCAAACACCTTACTTAGCATACCCAAATTTGCTAAGTGAGTAAATTCCAAAATCACAAATCCAAACAAAATCAATTGACCCTTTACTTTAACATACTCAAATTTATTAAATGAAGGATCCTTAAACATAAAAATAAAATTCAAATATGAACCAATGGAAGCATCAATCTCTTCAAAAATATTTAAACTCATTTTCAACATACACAAATTTGTTGAAAATGGATTCTACATTCAAAAATTTCTTCTCTAATTCTAAACTCAAAATCTCTCTCCAAAATCAAAGAGCCCCACTTAATATTCAAATTATTGAGTGGTTCAAATTCTAAAAAAGAAATTAAAGTGACATCTAATTGGTTTATTTTCCAAAATTGCATAATTTCAACCTAGTTTAGTCAAGTCTGTCAGCTCAAGATAATGGCTTCAGCATTTACTTTTCCTTTCATGGCTTTGGCCTTGGATCAGCCAGCCTCACCACCCATCTCAGAGGATTTGAGGGAGCTAGAATCACTTATGAGGGGCCTCACAACCGCTAGGAGTGGTGACCAAGCGAAGCTCATCCATGTTGAGATGTCGACCTGAGTTTCCCTCACTAAAGAGGAAGGTTGTGGGTTGAAGGCAGGCTTGCTGGGGTTCCTTACTAAGGGCCGCACCACTTGTTAGCTTCCTCCAAGGGAAAGGCTCCCCTATCTTCAAGGATAGTCTCCCCCACCTATGAGGTTGGGTCTAATTCTCGTGCTGCTCCTCCTAGTAGGACTCAACGTTGCAACCAATGCCATAAGATCAAGCGGCATCACGACCGTATAGCCAGGGAGCTAGAGGTAGTTTCGCCGCAGAGGAGTTACCAGATGGTTTCCCTTGATCACAAAATAAGTTTCATCCTCTCTGGATCTGATGGAGAGGAAGATATTAGGAGGATTTCTTTCACCTCCACCTTCAATACAACATGAGGCTCTATTAGAGAAATGGCACATCACGCCTTAGATCGTCACGAAAGGAGATGGATTAATTCCTAATTTGATTTACATTCTCACAGTGTAGGGGAGCACATCGACGGGGGGGAGGCCCGACAAGACAGTCACTAGAGAGGGTATTAAGCAATTCCTCACCTCATTTTTTTCCCAATCGTGCCACCCACTGGTCATACTGATAACATTCTATTGATTGGTACTACCCACTATGGGGAGGGAGCATAGAGAGAGTGGATGGTGCCTCCACCGCTCCCCACGTCCACCATCTCCAATACAAGTTCCATCGCTTTCATCAAAGGCCATGAAGGTAGCATCCAGGAAGAAGAAAGCCTCACTGGTGATCCAGCTACGGCCAAGAGATCCCATGCCATCTACACGCCACTGACCTCCAACCCAATTGTGGTGAAGAGGTAATGGAGCTCAAAGCATAGTAGTGCATCCACCACCACCGTAGTAGGAGAAGAAAATGAGGGGAAGGAGATAGTACCACTGCCCCCATTACTATAGATCCTCCTAGGAGTACCACTCCACCTAGCTCCAGTGACAGTCAGGAACATCCATCCTCGAATGAGCGTAGTCCTCACAAGATCAGCTCTCTAGAAATAGGGGAGGTTAGATGTCTTTCCATTTATGATAGTGATCCTACCACCGATCAGCCGCACCATTTGTGCCCATGCAGTTGGACCGTTCCCTCGATGATATTATAGCACAGTATCTAATGGAGAAGAAGGAGATCCTAGGGTACAACTGGTCTAACTTAGAGGAGGAAAAGCCTTTGATCCCAATGAAGATTATTTATTGAAGTGCACATGATTGATACCAAAGTGGTTCCTTCTTCGTGATCGTTTGAAGGTGATGTGGGTGAGCATGATGATACTGTCCACTCGATCGAACACCTCCTTCAACAACTTAAATAAAAAGGATGAACAAATTGATAGGATGGGAAAGATGCTTGAAGATTTGCTAGCAGCAATTTTGGCACTTCAAAACTAAGCCCCAATAGCGCATCCTACTATTGCAGAAATAGGTCAGCCTAAGTTATTGCATGTCTTGGATCAGCCTAAGAGTTTACCTCCGATAGAGTAGGGCAACACTAGCTTGTATATGAAGGTAGTGGATAGTACCTTTGTATAAGAAAAGGATATTAAATTCATGGTTGAGCAGCAAGTGAGATAATCGATAGTGTAAGCCTGAGGAGGATCATCATTTCCAAAAGGTAAACCATACACAGAGGAATTTGATACCATCCAGTATCCTAAGGGTTTTGTGCCACCCTCTTTCAATAGCTTCGATGGCAGAGGGAACCCACACCAGCACATAGTGCGATTCAGAGCTAGCAATTGCAAACATTAGTGGTAGTGATGCTTTACTATTCCATTTTTTTTGTCAGCAACTTAGCAAGCATAGCCTTTGATTGGTATGTTGAACTCCCCAATAATTTATTAAAGGCTTTTGCTGAGCTGGAGCAACTCTTCATTAAGAGGTTTGGAGCTCGACAAGAATGACTAAGCGATCTCATTGTGGCTCAACCTGCTGAGTCCCTCATTGATTATATTCTCAGATGGTGCAATTTGAGAATGAAATGAATCACAAATGCGATGCCATTAAAATTCTACTAAAGAATATTCATGGCCTGGTCGCCTTCATGCTCAAAGATTTTACCATTAAGACATTTGAAAAGCTAACCAACAAGGCGGCTAGCTTATAAGGAAAAGCCAAAAAGTTGTCTTTTTCAGATCAATCATCAAAGCTAAAGCCATGAAAAGCTTATGAGAAGAAACCGGGGAGCGATGCATTACTGGGGAAACAACTGAGAGAGCGATGAGAGACCTCGAGCTCCACATCCGTCACTTCCACCTCCTCTACCATCACCCTAGGCCATCCCATCAGCCGACCACCCACAACCTTTGCCTCCTCCTTAGTTCATGCACATACCCACCATGGATAGCTACCATCCACCTACTCTTTTGGATAAACTAAATAAACCTTATTCATTTAAGAGGAGGTAGTTAGAAAAATTTTTTAAAGAAACCCAAGCTACCCAAGCCTAGAAAGCGGAGGCGGAGAAAATGATCTAACTTTTGCCCCTACCACTGCATGTTAGGCTATGTTTCAAAGGATTGCTTTACATTTAAGGACTGGCTTGAGCATAGATACAAAATAGGCATCACAGTTATCCCAAAGCAATACCTTGTGGAACAAGCATCCAGTTCCATTAGGATAATCTTTGGGGATACATGTGATCCTTTTAAAATCAAAGAAGGTTGAGATATCTCCTTATCTCGAACCTCTAAAAAGATTATTTCAAAATCAGAAACTTTCCTTGCATGTGCGCATCGAACCTCCAACATCAAGGATGGTTTGCAAGTTGTTAAAGACAACTTGGGGAAAGTGGGGAACATGTAGCCCATATCGGCTGGATAGCCAAGTAGCTCAACCACCAACCCGAGCCCTCCCAGTCTTGCAACTACTACTTCGGTGAGCACTTCTACTTCAGTTAGCTCTTCTTCAAGTAGACATCTTTTATCGGATGAGGGAATCAAATCCCTCACTTACTTTACTAGATTTCTACTATGTACCTCCTTCAAAATCCAAGAAATTGGGAAATAAAGTTAGTTTGAATTACATTTGTGTCACTTTTGATTGGTTTCCTAAATCTACTCTTATAGAAAACTCTTCAAGTCTAAATAATAATTATAATAACTCTGATCTTTCCCTTTCTGATTCAGAGATGGACTTTCCTTCTCAGAATAATATGTGTTCACCTCTTGAGATAGACTTGGAATCATCTGATTCTAAGGGTCCTATAAGAGAAGCTGTACGTAAGCCTGATGAGCAAGTAGAATCTTTGACTAAGCGCCACAAGAGATCATAACCTCACCTAGTGGCAAGGTTCTACCTCATGGGGCACCTCAAGGGAAAACAAGTCATTGGTACTAACGAGCAAGAAGTCCATAGGAAGCTCCACACATAGATATGTTTATGGAGGATCAGTCCAATTGGATTACAATGTCCTCGCTCAACTAAGAAAGTTGACATCTAAGTTAAGCATATATGATGCCTTTGTCTTATCCAAAGAGATGAGGGAACCATTAATTAAGACTGTTCTTGATCCAAAGATATGCTTAGCTCAGCTGACCGTTGTTAGAGAGAAGGCACATTACTCAAGAGAAGCCCAAGGAGTCACATTCACAGATGAAGACCTTCTTCTATGGGACATGGAGCACAGTCGTCCCCTATACATCATAATGGACATGGGCAGATTCAGACTTTCCAGAGTTTTTGTTGATCTAGGTGCATCGGCAAATATTATGAGTCTAAAGACCCTTGCCTATTTGAAAATTGACATCTCTACACTTCGAGGAGATCGGATGATGTTGAGAGGGTTCAATGACCAGGATGAGAGAGCTTTAGGCTTCATAGTGTTACCTTTAGAGATAGGTGATTAGAAGATCGAAGCCAAATTCTACATAATTGATTTGAATACTTCATTCACTTCTTTACTTGGTAGGCCTTGGATACACTAGAACAAAATGATTCCTCCCCCCATCAATGCATCAAGTTCCGAAAGGATGGAATCGAATACTGTGTCAAAGGTTATGAAAAGTCATTTTCAGTTAGAGAGGTTGAGATATATAAAGATGTGATATACTATCTTCCTCAAAACACCTTTTTTATAAACTTGGTCAAAATTCAAACACAAAAAAGAAAAAAGAAGAAAAAGAAAAAGAAAAAAAAAAGAAGAACGAAAATACAAGGGAACAAGAAAATGACATCAAGGAAGAAGTGGAGCTGCATGTCACATTCCACCCATAGTTCATTCTATCATATGGACATATGGGTAGGATGACTCGACCTCCACCAAGCAGAGGTAGAGGCAGGCACAAAGGCATTTCTAGAGGTAGAAGACCCCCTGGTTGGCCGCCAGCCAATAGGAGTTATGTTCTAGTTTATAGGGGTACCCCTACTATTCACATAGACTTGGAATCCAGCTCGGAGGATGAGTCTCATGTGATTTGCATACTATCCAACCCCTCAGCGGGTTTCATTGGAGGTGACACTTGAGCCAGATAGTAATAAAGACCAGGCCTCCAAGCAAAGCATGAATATATTCGAATCAGGTTTATGTAAAATCTTCAAGTAACAATTGGGAACTTTAGCTCTAACCTCACTTTCTTCTCAAAAAGTTGAAGGTTTAGTAGTTAAGGAAGCCCCTAGGTCTTCCAATAATGCCAAGCCAAAGAGATTCCTATTGGGATCATCATCCTTAAGTCCAGAAGCTGATGTAGAACTTAAGGATAATTCATATAAAGATTTAATAGAATTGTCTTTCGATTGGTACTCACCTTGTGTTGTTAATCTTGTAAAGAAAGGTTTGATTCCTTATACATGGTCTAAGCATAGATCAGAGTACTTCAAGAAGCTGTGGAATAATAAAGGCAAGGATGCATAGGATTCGAATAATTGGGTCGGTCGATGATGATGGTTCTTGCTTGGTTGTCAATCATCACGGAGTATGATAGGTTCTCCTCTAACAACACTAACTCTTATGAGAAGGTGTGTTTAGAAACTTCAGATGATCCAGATGATCTATAAATCAAAGATGCACCTCCAAAATTCAAAGAAGAAATCTACTTAACACTCGATAAGCTTAAAGAAATCAACCTCGGGATGGAAGAAGATCCACGCCTGACCTACATCAGCACTTTGATGAATGAAGAAGAAACCAATGACTTAGTTAGGCTATTGATTGAGTTTAATAACTACTTTAAATGGAGTTATGAAGAGATGTCTAGATTATCTTCTGACATAGTAGTCCATAAACTTGCAATAGACCCTAATGTTAACCCTATCAAGCAAGCCCCTAGATGCATGCGATTAGAAATCGAACAACAGGTCATTTCTGAAGTCATGAAACTAATCGATGCTGATTTCATCAAGGAAGAAAAATACCCTACCTGGTTTGCTAGTGTCATACCAATTAAGAGAACAAATGACCAAATTTACATATGCGTCAATTTCAGGGACTTAAATAAGGTAAGTCTTAAGGATGAATTTCCCTTCATATACCATAATTAATGGTGGACATCGCCTCATCTCATGTAGTATCCTCCTTCATGGATGGGTCATCTGGCTATAATCAAATCAAGATGGCCCCGAGGATGAAAGAAACTTGCTTTTGAATCCCGTCGATCTATTGTTATAATGGTCATGCCTTTAGCCTTAAAATCTTTGGTGCGCATACCGCGGGCCATGACTTAGATCTTCAACAAACTCATTCATCATCAAGTTGAATGCTATGTTGATGATCTAGTAGTCAAAAGTAAAGTAAAGGAAGACCACATCTTTGACTTGAGAGTAGTTTTCAAATGATTAAGATAATTTAACCTCAAAATGAACACCCTGAAGTGTGCATTCGGAGTAGCTTCAGGGAAGTTCCTTGGGTTTGTTGTTCGACACCGGGAATAAAAATAGATCCAGAAAATATCAAAGGTATCTTAGAAATGACACTCCCTAAAAGTCTAACTCAACTCAGATCTTTCCAAGGGCGGTTGGCATATCTAAGACACTTTATCTCCAATCTATCGGGAAGATGTAAGCTATTTTCAGCACTTTTCAAAAATGGATGCTAAGTTCAAGTGAGATGACAAGTGCTAGCATGCCTTTGAAGATATCAAGCAGTATTTGGTGAAGTCACCAATTCTAGAAGCCCTTATCCCGGGCAGGCTGTTGATCCTCTATAGTGTTGCATTGAATGACTCCCTTGGCTCTTTGTTGGCCCAAGACAATGATGAAGGGAACGAGAACACTCTTTACTACCTCAGTCATCGTCAGATCCTTGCTAAAGTAAATTATCCACCTATTGAGAAACATTACATAGCTTTAATCTTTGCATCCCAAAAGCTATGACACTATATGATTTCTCATAAGGTGAACTTGATTTCAAGAATCAATCCACTATAGTATCTCATGACATGGCCGATGTTATCTAAATGATTTTCACATTGGTCCATGATTCTCTTGCAATTCAATATTACATTCGTACCCCTCTGTGCAGTGAAAGGATAAGCACTAGCAAATTTCTTAGCAGCACACCCACTTCCTGTTGATTCTCCTCTTAGTGACGATCTTCATGATGAACAAATCATGAACTTAAGGAGGTTGACAATCACCATTGAGAGATGTATTTTGATGGTGCGGCTTCCTTTCATAAAGGAGAAGAACCATAATCTACTCTTCCAGGAAAGGCAAGGGTAGGAATAGTTCTTTTAACTCTAGACCATGATGTGATGAGATTTTCATACTATCTCTCCAATTCCTGCACCAACAATGAAGCCGAGTATGAGACTTTAATTGCTGGTATGGAGTTAGCCATTACAATGTGTGTTAAAAGCATCAACATCTATGGAGATTCTCGGTTGGTCATCAACCAAATTGTCGGTCCTACAAGGTTCTGAAACACAAGCTTTGTCATTACCATAAGTACACCATGAAGTTGTTGGCCTAGATCTCTGAGGTCACCATCTAAAAGGTCCCTCGAGGAGAGAATGCAGTAGCAGATGCTTTAGCCAAACTAGCCAAGAAATTAGCATGTCCGAAAGATGAGTCCATTTCAATAAGGGTCTAAAACAGACAGGTCATATCCCTTATTGATGTTGAACTCATCGAGAGAGTTTCTCTTAAAGGGGAGGTTGTCATTGTCGAAAAGGATAAGAAGATGGATTGGAGGAAACCATTCATAGACTACTTGACTAGAGGCAAACTACCTCAAGAGAAGTCACAAGCCCATCAGATGAAGCAGAGAGCTCTCTCCTATGCTCTCGTAGATGGCACCTTGTACCGACGATCTTTCGATTAAATGTGGTTATATTATTTAGACAAACACGAAGCCCATAGCATCATGATGAAGTACATTCAAGTCTATGTAGAGCACATCAATATTATCCAAAGTTGAAAGTAAAGATCAAGAGACTAGGATACTACTGGCCTTCAATGATCATAGACTGCATGGACATAGCTAGGAGATGACATCAGTGTCAAGTACACGGTGTGGTCCTACATTAACCACCCAACATTCTACACCCTACTTTGGCCTCATGGCTATTTGAGTGTTGGAGTACTGAAATTGTGGGTCCTATCGATCTCCTTCTTCTAAAGGTCATCAGTTCATTCTAGCTGCCACCGACTACTTTTCTAAATGGGTGGAGGCAATCCCACTCAGGGAGGTCATAGCTCAGCATGTGCTCCAATTTTTCAAGAACTATATCATATATAGGTTCAGGGTGCCTTAATGAATTATATATGATAATTGTACTGCATTCAAGAGCACCAAGAACAACAGCTTAACCAAAAGACATGGTACAGATTGGAGATACTCCATCATCTACCACCCTAGGGTAAATGGCTTAGCAGAAGCATTCAACAAAACTCTCACCTAAATATTAAAGAAAACACTTGATGATAATAAACAACAGTGGCATGAGCAGTTAGTTGAAGAATTGTGGGCATACTACACCACATACAGAACTCTAACCAGATCTACTCCATTCTCTCCTTGGTGTGCAGTGCAGTTATACCATTAGAAGTTCAGCTCCCCTCACTAATGATAGCATTGGATAGTGAAATCACTACAAAGTAGAATGTCAAGTTATGGTTAGAAAATCTCGAAGGTTTAGAGGAGAGAAGCCTACAAGTGTGCCAGAACCTCGAGTTATACAAAGCCAAAATGATTCAAGCTCACAACAAGCTAGTTCACCCTAGAGCTTTTCAAGTAGGAGAACTTGTTCTAGTTCTAAGGAGACCAATTATTGCCTGTTGAAAGATGGGAGGCAAGTTTGAGCTCACTTGGGAAGGCCTTTTTATCATAGAGAAGGCCTACCAAAGAGGATCTTAAGAGCTTATTAATTGTAAAGGGGAAAACATAATGCTTCGAATTGATGGGCTCTATTTGAAGAAATATTACCCATAAAAATATATTTGAAAATAATTATCATCAAAAATTCATTTCAATTCATCAAATTATTCTCTTCTTTCGAAGCATTATTTGCTGACGTGTTTAAGATAGGTGTGAGATAACCCAAGAGACATCATATCCTTCTTTCACAACTCGAACACAAGTTTAACACGATCCCCAGCGCAACTAGAATAGGTGTGAGAGAACCCAAGAGGCATCCTATTTTGATTAGCATAATTAAGTTAGGTGTAAGAGAACCCAAGCAGCATCCTTTCTTGGTGGAATCATAACTGCCATTCATGGTACCATTTCATCAAAATTCTCCAGCGTGTTTAAGGTAGGTGTGAGATAACCTAAGTGGCATCCTGTTCCCTTTAACACAAGCATAAAATAAACACATATCTTTTATATTAAGCTATTTTGAAGTGGGAGCAAGCCCCCTATGGTACTCACTCATTAGTTGCTCTAGGTCGAGCTGACATGCTACCTAGCTACTCTGTCACCTCAGTGGTCACTTGTCTAGTGGATGTGAGTCCCCGTGCTTTCTTCTTAACTTAACCATTGCAAACCAAAGAGCACATTGTTAGTTTGGTAGACTTCACTGCGTAACTAGTAAGCTACCCCATGTTTACTTTGCTTAAGAAGATGTAAGCTTACATCTTTTCTCTTGAACTAGCCATCATGCTCTAACTAGGTTGAGTATATTGAGATTTTGGATAAGTCCCCAAAGGCTCCTTTCCTCTTGACTACTTTTGAGTTGATATAAGTCCCAGGGTATTCATTCAAGGTCACCATAGGTCAGATGGCACCTATTGAGCCAAAGACAGATTATCCCAACAATCAGTTACATTATAGGACGATGTGAGTCCCCGATGCTTTCCACCTATGCTGATTGTCGTAAACCGATGGGCACCTTAGGTTGGTTGATGTTCGTTATGCTGACAACAACTCACCTAGTGGATACATCACTCTTAGTAGATGTGAGTCCCAACACTTTCTCCTTGAGTTGGCCACTGAATACCTATGCAAATTATCTTCTCCAGAGTTTTAAATAAAGCCCTTAGTAGTCCCTTCCCTTACGAACACTCTATTTAGATCATGCCCTTTGCGACCCCATTTAGACACTATCTAGGTTACTCTTGGATTCCCCTTTCCTTTGCTGCCACCTGTGGTTGGAGAATCTCGGATGCAATGTGATTCTCCTTAGTTCTATAAAATTAAGATAGGACTATGCTAATATAAGCTCCTTCTCAGTGTGATCCCTCGCAAACCAATAAGGACTATGATAAACAAATAAATAAACAGAACAAACAAATTAATTGGCTTGTGGATTAGGAATTCAAGCTCCTAGCGGCCCCTTTCTCAAGCAAGCATCCTATCTTTAGGGCAGTGTCAGCAAAACTCCATATAGGAATTTCCTAACTACTCTTAAGTAGAGATAAGTCCCAGTGCACTCTCTCAAGATCCCCTTAGGTCGAGTTCAATCTATTTTCTACAAATAGGTTACCTCGGCGATCATTTCACTTAGATATAAGTCTACTACACATTCTTTCTAGCATAACTATCACAAATCGATGGGCAGCCTTAGGTCGAGTTGACATGTTACCTTGCTAATGTGTCACTCCAAAGAATCTCTTATTTAGCATGAGTCCCCACCTTTCTTCCCCTGAATCAAGGTAAATCAAAGGCACACCCTTTGGATAGTTCACTCCTCAGCCAGAAAACTACTCCCTTTGGATTAGTTAACCTAAGCTAGATCAAGGCACCATAGCCCCTACTTAGTGTGATCCATCACAAACTGATGGAATCCATCAAATACAATTAAAAAAATAAAATTAATTTTGACTATCTTTGAGTTGATTTAAGTCTCCCAGCAGCATTCACTCAGTAGTCAGCCCTAGGTCAGGTCAATATGTTACCTCACTAATATGTCACCCTAGTGGTCTTTGTAGTGGAAGATGTGAGTCCCCTGACTTTTCCCTGAATTAAGCTAAAAAAGTACCCCTTTGGTTGGATAGACCATGTGGCGTAGACTACCCCTTCGACGGTAAACTTGAGCTAGATCAAGGCACCATAGGCCCCTACACATCCATCGCAAACCAATGGGATCCATCAAATATATTAAAAAATGAAAATTAATTTGACTATCTTTGAGTTGATTTAAGTCTCCCAAAGGCATTCACTTAATAGTCGAACCGACTTATGTCCTCACATGTTTCTCAAGAACTATGTCCACCGTTATTTTTGTACACAAATAGATCTAACAACACTCTTGGACTTTGTGGATATATAGCTACTATTTTGATTTTGTATGGTATAGTCTAGATAATCACACTATTCCTTCAATGCGCTCTTTTGAGGAGGATAGGCAATATCCATTAAATAGCTAGTTTTATGAGTTTTTACATTGTAATGCTTTTATTATCAATGCAAATGCATCTTTTCAGTAATAGTCAGCCCTAGGTTAGGATTGATTTGTTGTGTTACCAACTGATCATCCTAGCGATTGATCCTTACTTTTGAAGATATAAGTCTACTATGCTTTATTCCCAGGATGGATTCTTTGCAGGCAACCTATTTGGTTGGATAGTCCTACTATGTGGTTGGTATAGTACCCCTTTGGATTGATAAATCTGAGCTAGATTAAGGCCGACATGGCCCCTACTCAGTGGGATACATCACAAACCAACAGGATCCATCTCAACAAATTCAAATTTTAAAATTTGAAACAAAATCAACCTTCCTCCCTAGTGGAGTCAAACTAAACAAAGAAAATAAATCCAATCAGCCTCCCTGGTGGAGTCAAACTAATCAAACAAATCAAATCAATAAGCTTCTCCTCAGTGAGATGCAAATCTTTCTCGTTCCCTAGCGGATCTTGAATTCTAATCCCTCTTCAGATTTCACAACCTCTTTTCTTCAGTGGATGCTTGAACTTGCTCCCACATTGGAGAGTTCACATTTTCATCCCTAGTGGAGCACCAAATCATAAATAATCAAATCAAATTTCTCTCCAGCGAGACACAAATCAAATCAAACCTCTCATCCCCCGGCGAATAACTTGAACCTTTTGAAGGCTCACATACTCAATCTCTAGTGGATTCCTCCTTCTCTCTCTTATGTCTTAGATATAAGTGGAGTTGCATTGCATTAAGCTCTTGATTCCTTTTACACCTCTCATTTGGAAGTAGATCATTTCTATTAGTGGTTTGATCGCTCGGCGTTGTTGATTGTCTCGGTCAACACCAATACGTGTGGTGTACCTTGTCAGTCACACCACACCTATTGGGCGCCCTTTGTTGACCTCACTTTTGGAGTGAGCTTTCAACTCCTTCATCCTAAGCATAAGGACTCCTCTAGACATTAAGAGTTTCTTAGTCTTAAGACACGTCTAGTGATTAGGTCAACACTTAACTTAACTCTAGAGACTTAAAAGAGTTAGCCATAGAGGTGTTAGGAAAATTTTCCTACCCTATAGCTTTAACCCAATCCTTACTTTCTTCTTTCAAGTCAAAATTCAAATCCAAACCAACTTCAAATACAAACAAACTTCAAATCCAAACCAACTTCAAATCCAAACCAACTTCAAATTCCAATCAACTTCAAACTCAAATCAATTCCAAATAAAAATTCAAATCAATTCCAAAAATCCAAATCATGAATCAATTCCAAATGATTGAAATCCATGATCAATTCTAAATCTAAAATACTTCCTCAGCTATTTTGATTTCACATTATAAATTCAGCTCAAATCAAATCCAAATCATTCCAAATTCAAAAGATTTTTCTCAAAACTCTTTTATATTCTCATTTATATTCACTAATATACATGAAATATAAAATCAAATAACCAAAACTAAATCCAAAACTCAAGTCCAAATCCAAAATATTTCATAAGCCATTTTGATTCCATCTTATAGACTTAGTTCAAATTAGATCCAAATCAATCCAAATTCAAAAGATTTTTTTTTCATAACTCTTTTATATTCTCATTTATATTCATAAATATAAATAAAATATAAATTCAAACTAAATTCAAAACTCAAACCCAAATCTAACCTAAATCCAACCTTACCCTTTCAAGTCAAATTCTTGAACTTAGCCAAATCAAACTCAAATCTATCCAAGCCTTTGGATTTTCTCTTCAAACAATCAATCCTATAATCACAAACCAAATATAAACACAAAATTCAATCATCAATCCAAAATCGATCTAACCTAAATCAAACCCATGTTCATCCTTTGAACTTGAAATTGCTAAATGAATCAAAAACCCATTTGACTCCAAATCACTTGCAATTAGATTTATATTTCAATCATAAGTCCATATGTGAGTTCAACCAAGCTTGAATCAAGCCTAGATCAAGTCAATTGATCTATTTATGCTCACTTGACCCAAAGTGACCTAAAGCACCTTTTTGAGCCAAATTCTAATCCAACCCAAATTGGATTGAACTAAGCCATAAGCCTCACATTGTGAGCAATCATCCTAAGATGATCAATCAATCAAATTGGGTCAAACCAAGTCAAACCTAGCCTTTTACTAAGTCAACACTTAGCCCAAATTAAACCTAAACTAGCCAAAATTCACCATAGGCCAAATTGATTGAAACCATTGATCTAGATCAATCCAAGATCAAGGATTGAACATGACCAAGTCATCATTTGAGCCAAACCTAGCCTAATTGGTCACTTGACCCAAGTTGACCTAAAAAGTTAAATCAAAATATATCAAATATTGATTTAAGCCAAATTGATTGCAACCAATGGGTCAAATTCATTCTAAGTCACTTGTTGAACTTGACCAAAGCCTCAATTGGCCAACTAGATGCAACAGCCCAATTGATGGATGACTTGACCTAAAAGGTCAAATCAAGCCAAAATCAAATCAAACAAAAATTGATTGAAACCAAAGCATGCAATACATTTCAAATGATCAACCAAGCCTAAACCAACCCATGACCTAACCCAATTGGGTCAAATGGGTCAAATTGGTCAACTTGACCTATTTGACGTAAGTGAATTCAAATGAGCCAAAACCAAATATAAATTAAATTAAACAAAGCCAATGATACGAGAACACTTCAAATGATCATTTGAACTTGACCTAACCCATGGTTTGACCCAATTTGACCAATTGGTCAACTTGACCCAAGTTGACCCATTTTAACCTAAATGGGTCAACATTAGCTAAATCATATCAAATAAACTCCAAATTCATTGAAAATTGGCACAACCAATTTTTTAATCATTCTAAATATGCCCAAATCAAAATCAAAGCTAAATGACTATTTTATCCCTAGGTCAAAGGGTAACTTATGATCAAATTCACTTGAAATTTGATCATATTCTAACTGAAGACTAGTTGGCACCCTCTGGGACCATTTGGACACCAAGAAGGGTGGTGCACATGACCCAATGGGTTTGGGTTAGCCGAACCCAACCCAAAGCCAAAATTGACCCCTCCAATTAAAATTTTCCACATGGATCACCTCCCACACTCATTTTAGCACATGTGCACCTCCACACTCCCACTCCTCTTGAATCATATGGCACTCCTAACAACCAAAACAACTCATCCAATCAAATCAATTTGATCAAAATGGCAAGTAGGCTCACGGCCGTCTGATCCAAGTTGGGGGCATATTCCCCCTCATTCCATTCCAATTAACGATCCTTGCATTCGATTGAGCTCAGATGATCAAAGGCAAGCTTCTCCAAGTTTTCCAAGCACTCTCAAGCTCAATTGAAATTCCCATTCTCAATTTTTCCCAAGCCAAAAATAGGGGAGATGAAGGAGATTTCCAACTTAGCCAAATATTAACCAAAGTCCAATTCACTTTGCAAGCACCATCAGGGAGGCAAGTCGAGCTCACCCAAGGTGTTTCCCAAGCAACCAAGCCATAAGAAGGGGGAATTAGACTGAAGCCACAAGCCATTGAAGCAAGCTTTGGTCAAATGGAAGATCCATTACAAATTGAACCCTCAAACCTTCAATAGGGCTTCGCCTCCACTAGATGAAGAAGCTACCTGATGATTAGGCGCCGGTGATAGCCTCCGATGAGATATGAATCAAAACCAAGCTTAAGTAGAAAAATCCTTAGTCCTTTGTGAAGGGAAGTGTAATCCCATTGAATTTCCACCATTGGATTTTTTTCTCCTTGCTTCTTGATGGTGTAAGTTGAATTCTAGCCCAATCCAAGCTCAAGTGAGCTCGAATCAAGCCATAGAGGATGGGTGGTCTCCGTCTCCCGTAGGCGAGGGCAGGGATGAATCATTGACTATCCATCTCGTGTGTTTTCGATGGACGGTCCTGATTAAAACCCGCTAGATCCAGAGATTTAATCCTTTATAATCATGAGTTTAATCCTAATTGTTTGATCCTTGATTGGATGACCTAGGAGAAAGCGCATAGCGTCGCCGACTGACGTGACATTCGATTTGATAACTTAAATAATCAATCCCGTCACACCACGTGGAAAGCATGCGCCGCGTCAGCAACCCACGTTGCGCTGACATGATTAGTTAATTAATTAGGGCTATTTAATTATCCCTTAATCACTAAAACTTCCTAAATTCATAATTAAATGTAGAAAAATCAAAAAAATATAAATGAGAGATCATTTTAAAGATAATTCAGAGGGAAATCCAATAAAATTATTTTTAATTAATTTTGAACAATGGATTTTCCTTAATTAGGGTTTAGTTAAAACATAATAACCCTAATTACTCCCTAATTACTTAATTAATTAATTCCAAACTTCTAAGGCATGCTTAGTGGGATGACTTCTGCCTCCCCTAATTTTTTTGGAATTTATTAATGAGTTAATTAAGAAAATTAATTAGTGAACCCTTAATCACCCTCTTTGTATAATTAAAAATAATTAAGCACATGAATAGTGAATTAATCATCTAATTGAGATAATTAAATATTATTTTTAAGTGAGTAGCAGATTTATGGAATGATTTTGGGATATTTTCCCTTAGCTATTCCATAAACCCCCTTTCTTCCTTAATCCAAACCTAATTAAGAGTTAATTCACTAATAATCTACTAAATTAGCTTAATCAAACTTTCAAAAGTCAATCTGAATTTAATTAATCTTAAAACTAAAGTAGATCCTTAGGTGTTCAAAAGCCTAAGGTAAGCTTAAGGAAATCAAATCCAACCCACATGTGTGGGAAGGGTTATGAAAGTACTTAATTAAACCCATTAGCTTAATAAATCAATAATTGTGAGCCAATTGCATTAGGCCCCTTTCTTTCTTAGGAGAACTGCTGATTTAAATTCCATGTAGTTACATATCATATGTTGACTCATAATTGTTAGGTTAATTATGTTAAAATGGTGTAGTAAGGACTAATTAATGGACTTAATTCACACCTTAACCTAAACAAACCATAAAACCAATCTAATCATCCTAAAATAAAACTAAACTAACTCACACATGGGAAAAATGGGTTAGGACTAGTAAACTCTTCTCACATTTCCTAAATCAAATCAAACTCAAAATTAAAAAAGTAAAATCTCTTTAAAATAATTTTGTTTCACTTTGAATAACCTTATTTTATAGGATTGTCCTTAAGAATTAATTAGGATGAATGAAATCACATGCTTGCATCACTTTAACTCTTTCCAAGTATTTTAAATATTGTTTGCCATGTGAAATCATGCATTCATATCTTTTGAAAAATCAAATAAATGAAATATTTTCTTTATGTCAAATTGCATGCTTTGGCTAAAGTAAGAATATGAATGGCTATTATCATGATTAAATTAAAAATTATTTTCAAAATCTACAAATCAAACATCATAAATGAAGTTATGCTACTTATAAATATTTATAAGCTTGCATGTGATTATAAGTACAAAATATGTTATGTGATCTTTGCTTCTCTTTTATTAACATAGATTTGAATAGGATTTATAAAGTTTATAGTTCATGTGAAAAGAACATAACACTTGCTTAAATTCATTCCTATCCAATTCTATGTTATGACTTAAGAAGGATCTTCACATTTACATATGTAAATTGTATAACCAAATCAAACAAAAGTAAAATCTTTTGCATGACTCTTCTTCCATTCATTTCTTTTGTACAAGCACATGTATTTAAGAAAAGTAGTATATTAGTCTGGACATCCTGGGGTTGTGAGGCTTTAAGTAACCCCAGGTAGGTCTTGTACCTTACACCCTTGATGTAGAAAACAATGGCATCATACTCGTTTATATATTTCATATATGTAAATGTGCATTTGATTAATGGATGAAAGAGTCACTCTTTTCTACTTAAACAAAATCATGCATTCATAAAACATCCAAAATTTTCTTAAACAACATTCTTCAGCATTCATCATCAAAGTGTGCTAAGGATTTGCATGACATGTTTAGATATGCTTAGGACCCTTCATATGCATGATATAGATGTTGGAAAAAAAATAAAGGGTTGTGTGTTATGTGATAGTAATTCAACTTAATTAATCTTAAGATGTCTTTCTTATTAAATAGGTTTATTTAAAGCAAATTTAAATTTATGATTAATTAAAACACATAATAAAATATTCACTATAGAAAAGAAATCATTAATGAATTTATCTTAGAAATTACTTAAGGTAGGGATGAAAGAGAAGTTTTTTTCTCTTTTCTTCTCTTTATAACACTTTCATCAAGTAAATCATCATTGAGTGTTGAATCTGATGAGATAGGATGAGCAGCGAGAAAGTCTGTTAGTATTAGGTACATATGTAGCATCGAACTGTAATAGGAGCACTGTCCATCATGCTAAATGACCTATCAATGTTGATCTTGTCATCATGAACTTCAGTAGCTCAATCTTTGAGATGAACATTATCTTGTGCGATAGCATACAATGTTTGAGCTTTTGGGTAGCAAAAATTAATGCAAGATAGTGTTTCTCAATTGGAGAATATCTCGCTTCTACTCCTACTAATCTTAGACTTATATAATAAAGAGCATTCTCCTTGCCTTCTTCATTATGTTGTGCGAGCAATGCCCCAAGAGATTCTTCTAGCGTGGGTGTATATAAAATGAGGGGCTTTCCTAGGATTAGCGCTGACATAATTGGTGGATTCAATAAGTATATTTTAATGCTATTGAATGCTTCTTGACATTCACTATTGCACATAAATGGTGCATTCTTCTTCATTAATTTAGTAAATGGTTGACACCTGCCTAATAGATTTGATATGAAGCATCAGATGAATGTCAAATGTCTCTATACAGAACAAAGCTGACAAAGATTCTTCGGTGGTGGCATATCCACTATCACTTTAATTTTATTAGGGTTGATCTCAATTCCTCTATGCCACACCACATAGCCAAGTAACTTTCCAGATGAAACTCCAAATGCATATTTAAGAGGATTCATCTTGAGATCGTACTGCCTAAATCTTTTGAAGACCATTCTCAGATCATCAAAATCATCTTCTTGATCTATGCTCTTAACGTGATGTCATTCACATAGCTACTTTCTGATGAATCAACTCACCGAAGATGCGTGTCATGGTCCTTTGATATGTAGCTCTAGCATTCTTCAATCTGAATGGCATGACTGTGTAGCAATATATACCAATTGACATTCTAAATGATGTGTGCTTCTCGTCTTTAGGAGCCATCTTGATTTGATTGTTTCCCAATGATCCATCCATGAATGAGAACATGTTATAGTTGAAAGTATTATCCACTAATAGTTCTAATATTGGAAGTAAAAAAGTCATCTTTTAGGCATGCTTTGTTCAGATCTTAGAAGTCAATGCAAATATATATATATTTGACTATTCTTCTTCCTAACTAGGATGATGTTGGCTATCCAATATGTATACAACTCCTCCCGGATAAAGCCTACTTCGATCAGTTTCTTAATTTTTACAATTACCTGTTCTTCAATTTCCAATCTCATTCGCTTAGGAGCTTGCTTAATAGGCATTGCATCTAGTTTAATGTCGAGTTTATGAACTGCTATCTTTGGGGATAAGCCTGACATTTTAGAGTATGTCCAAGCAAAGCAGTCCCTAAATTTACATAGTAGAGCTTTCATTTCTTTAACCTTTTCATCAAGCAGAAGGGCATTGACGAAAGTTGGGTAGGTATCATCCTCTGTTCCCAAATTGATTTCCTTCAACTCATCCTTGGTAGTTGTTTGTCCACCATCTTCAAGCTCTTCAAACACTGGCTTAGATTCTACTTCTTCATCATTTAATAGATAAATCTAATAAAGGGCATCTTTAATTTTGATCTTAGTCTCGAGTTCTTCTTTTATCACTGCCTATATGAGGGATTATCCTTCTCAACTTAGGTGATGCATTAGTTGCTTTAAGAAGAATCGACGTCACCTTCTTTCTTCCTTTTTCCTTCTTCACTTCTTTGGATTATTTGACAGCCTTTGAAGTGGAAGCTTTGAATTGTTGAGGCCCAAGCTCCTTTAGCAGATAGTATTTTGCATTTTCATAAATTTTAGCTTCATGAACTATGAATGGCTGAAGATTACCAGGGATTCTTTGTTCTTCCTCATCTCTTATATATTTCATGCATTGGTGCAAAGTATACGGGATTATTCCGTACTCATGTAGCCAAGGATGACCCAATAAGGCCCTGAATGAGGTGTCAGCACTAATGATGTGGAATTTGATTTTTATATAAAGTTCTCCAAATCTTAGTGACAAGATAAAAGATCTGAGAGTCTTTTACCCTTTTTCATTGAAGCTGTGGATCATCAATTTGTCTCGTCCAAAATGTTGAATGTCAAGAGACAATCCTTTCAAAGCTCGTAGACTCATAAGATTGACAGATGAACCTAGATTAATTAGAATTCGATTAACTATGACACCATCGCTCTTCACAGAGGCATATAGCAGGCGATTGTGTTTTGATGTTTTGAGCATAAAATCTTCTTCAGAGAAGGTGACTGTCAGAAGGTCTTGAGATTGTAATACTTCATTCATACACCATTTGGCGAAGTATGCTTCATATTTCTCTAAATTCTTAAGAGTCTAAATTAAGGTTTCACGGAGATCTTGAGACATCAAGAGGGCATCATACACACTTAACTATATAGGGATCTTTCTCAAGTGCGACAAGATGTTATAATCAACTCCTTTATCCATATTAAACTTCTTCTTTGGATCTTTAGGAATGATATTTTTATTAACTTCTATAATTTTGTCCTATTTAAAAGGAGTATCCTTCTTCATCAATTTCTTCCTTTTGGTTGTGAATCTCTGATCGACGCTTCCAATGAATTTTTGATTGGTGGAATATGTATTTCTTCAATCGTAGGACTACAATCAAAGTTGACCTCCTCTCGAAGATATGGAGCAGTTTGGTGACGGGATCCCCTAGACGACTCTCCAAGGTGTCGACCATCAGAAACTTCATCACATATGACCCTTCTCTTAGGTACCCATTCTTGATAAGTTTTATTCTTTAAGAGTACAATTCAGATGTCATGCCACTATCTTTCTTTAAGACAGTTTCACTTCGAAGTTTTGGCCTCCAAATTTGCTTACCTTTTTACCGAGACCTTTCGATGGCAGATTCTTGAACTTGTGGTCCAAGTGTCACACCTCGATGCTCACCATGCAAGACTTGAATTGGTTGACATATTGGTTGTAGGCAGGTCTCCTTGGAGGAGTAATTTTAGCCTCTCTGATGGCAGGACTTTGATATTTTTTTCATTAATCATTTCTTCTTAGCAACTTTGAGAACCCGATGCACTATTGTATATATAGTTTCGAGTTTCCTCACTGAAGAAGTTGGAACCTGATGTTGTCAGATCCAGAAGGATTATTTGATTTGACCAATATAGTTATTTCGCTTTACCCATCTTAGGCTATCAAATCTATTATGGGTTGGAACACTCACTTCTAGTTTCATAATTGATTGTATAATTTTTTGCTTGAACAATAGCTATTGAGCATGCAGTTTAGCATTTCTCTTTCTCCACTGTCTTTAGGTTAGCTTGCTTCCAAATGAAGAAGCTTTTACATGGCTACTTCTTCTTAAGGCTTCGGCCACTAAATTTATTTTTCTTATTGGCAGGACCTTTCGATAGTGGATTCCTGAACATGTGGTTTAGGTGTCACGCCCCAATGCTCACTGTGTAGGGGTTGTTTAGAACAATCTTGAGTTCTTACTACCACTAATGGTATCTTTTGTAGTGGAACACTCTTATTTTCTTTGATAATTGAGCCTTGATATTTTTTCTTCATAAGACCCTTTTCCTTGACAACTTTCAGCACCCTGTGCACTCTAAAGGACAGAGTCTCAAGATAAGTCTTTTGTGGGGTTATAACTTAGTACCGTTGCCACCAGAACTGCGGCCACTAGACTAATTGTTTGATATCACCAGTAGAGCTATTCCTTTTCACCCATTTCAAATTTTTGAATTTATTATGAGTAAGAATACTTGCTTTTGGTTATAAGATAGGTTTTATAATAGATGACCCAAGTGAGAGCTGATGATCTTGCAACTCAACATTTCTTCTTCTCCTCTGCCTTCTAATTAGTTTCCCTCTAGATGAGAAAGATTTAGTATCAAAAGGTTCAACTGGGAGAGTGGTCGCATTCCCAAGCATGACTGAAACTTTCTACCTAGTGATGGTTCTTTTCATGACTGGCACATCAAAATGACTAAATCTTCGAATAGAGATGCTCTCTTTCGATGAACCTCGATAGCAATAATGATCATTCTAGTCGTTATCCTCCCCTGCATAAGTTGGTGTGCACAATATATAGGCGCTTCATGTAGAGGATTGTTTATAGCGGCAATAATTGGAAAGTTTACGCTACCAAATTAGATGGTAGTTGTAGCATCCCCGATATTAATAATAACATTAGCTAGATGGATGTTGGCTGCACGATCTAGCTGCATGATGAACGGTGTGTTCTGAAGATCCATCGATATAGAGAACAAACAAATTAGTCATAAGAACATGATTGGCTTGAATTTAGTTTTATTAATAATTGGCTCTCTTTTTTTTAAATTTTTATTGTACTACACTATTACGATAGCTCATATTTGACTAGCCAAAGATGGAAAGAGAAACCTATCCTCAACGGAGTCACCAGAAATCTGTGGGCTTAGAAAATTTGCCACTAACCTCTCAATTAAGAGAGTAGATTAAATGTCAATTAAATTTTTAGAAGGCAGATGGAATAGTAGATTAGACACTACCCAAAGATTTCATCCTTATTTTTTAAGAACTTTAGATCTTGTTCCAAGTTTCTTATAGGCGCAAGCACCTATATTTAATTAGCTCTCTTACTATTGAGAGAGAACTTGCGATTAAGGCTAGTCATTAGATTACTAAATGCATAGCGTATAATAGTAGCATGTGGAGTTTTAAAATTTAGGTTTATGAAATTCATCATCATTTACTTGAAGCAGATGGCTGGGGGAATGATGGTGCACCCAATCAAGATTTCATGGTTCCGTCATCCCGGGTTATCATGGTCCCAAGTCTACTTAGTCAAAGAAGGTAGTCTACCCAACCTGACCGAAGGATTCTTATCAGTAGCCATAGTTTGAGTCGTCCAAAGGAACCTTGTAGACCTATGGTGGTGTTTATTTAAGGAGACAGACTTAAGTCCATCTTAGCAGATAGAGGGCTTTTTATCCTATCATGTGCACCCTATGGATTACAACTCAAAGGATAGAGTCATTGGAGAGTATACAGGCTACAATCATGACCATAATATAATAGTGACATTTTATGACCACGAGAGAACTCTAGAATAGCGTATCATATGTAGAGCTCTCAAACCATTAGAGGACACGAGCCACGCTGGCATGAGATTGATTGATAGTGAACATAGAAATATGACATTGACCCCTTTATGAGCTAGAGCTTTCTTAATTTGTCACCTTTGACAAATAATTACGAATAATGGGTTGAATTTTAGCTTTAAGTTTTTTAACTTGATGATTTTCTTTTAATCATTTTGAGCTTAATAATTCATCATATTTCTCATTTGAATTGATATTTAACTTATATTAATTTGATTTGAAATAACAATCATATTTTGATGAAAGTATCTCCCCTGATTGAAATCTTCATTCAACACGGTCATCATTAGGATATATAAGTTTGCTTGATCTTTTAGTTTATTATTTCAAATTTTATCGACTCTATTAATTTAATAATAGAGGATCATATCTATTATCATATGACAAAATTAGCATCTAAGATATTTTATTAAGTTGAAACTTTTATAATAGCATCATTAGATTTTTAAGTTTTGTTAACCCGGACCGAGTCCTAAGACCCAACCGAATCAACCCTCGCAACATCCTCAGACATTAAATTTAAGCTTTCAGCATAGTGTCGAGGCCCATGTAAGTGTACTTAAGAATGATTGCATAATTCTAAGGCATTGAATTTGAGTTTTAATCATGCCTTATGATATGTGCAAAACTCATCACATTAAGTCATATGCATGTTTTTTAATTCTATAAATTTAAACATGTGATTACCTTATGATGTGTGTACTGCTTGTTCCATTTAAAAATTTATACTTATTTTCATACGTTTTGCTATCATGAATTCAAATGCAATGCCACTTCAAGATAATTTATTAACGCCTTATGTGCGCTTGTATGATGTGTTATGAATCTGGTGGCATTTATTTTAATTCTTATCCAATTAATTAAGATAATACTGTTTATTTTGCTTTTGGTTTTGAATTCATTGAATTCTCAAACTTCAATAGGACCTAACTCCTATCTGTCGATGAGCTTGTAAGGTTGCTGTAAATTTTGCTTAGATTCATTAAGCTATTTTTTATTTTTCTAATGTATCACGTAGTGCAACTTCAAGTGATTACTGAAAGGCTTTGTACATGCTCCTTACCAAGCTTTCAAGTCTTTATAATCATATATGATATTTATTCTTATTTGTAGAATAGTCATTAAATCCTCTTTAAGCTTGCTTGAATCTTATTATGATTTTGTTTTAAAATTTTAGAACTCTCATATGTAATTTTGATTTTAATTTGATATTAAACGTAAGCTTGATTAGATTAATCTTTGGTTTAAGTGCTTTATTTTAACCTTGCTCAAACTTCATTTGCTTTTATATATACATTAAGCCGAGATAATAGGACTCATATGAAACTACTCCACTACACCATTACTTCTGTCATCACTTTACCCCTCTTTCTTTTTTAAACATCAAATAGTAATGAGAACCACAACTTATTAATAGACCAGATCTCTATTTCGCTCTCTTTATACCAAATATCAAGCAGTTATCACACTTCCCAAGTTTAATAGATACAAGAATAATTTAATAGTAAAATGCAAGCAAAACCAGCCCATAAAAGAGATCATCTAAACACTCCACTGATCTCTCTCTTTGGATTTGCCATATCATAATGCCCGCCAGATATCCCTAGTGAATCAGACTCCATTTCAACCTCCTTCATGCTAAATATCAAAGCATTGTTATGAGAGAGGGCTTAAAAAAAAGAAAAGAAATAAAAGTTATTTTCAGTGAACGGTACCATGCTATAGTAGAATCCAGCAGTGCACCGCTACAATGTCGGTGCTACAGTAACGCACTATAGAGTTTCCGCTACAGTATTTTCGCTACGAGATGCAAGAGTTCCGCTCGGCTAGCTGGAGCGGAAGAATGAGAGGGTTGGGAGTGGGAGTTCGGTCCTTGGCTTGGGAAGTCACATGAGAGGGACGGACGGCAGCCATTCACGTCCTTCGCTCGTGCAGCTAGAGAAAGGAACGGAGGTGAGGAGGCCGATCGACGGGAGCTATTCCGTGTGAGTGGGAAGGCTAGCTTGTTCGTTCGGTTGGAAAATATCTGGGAGGAGGATGCTCGGTGCGGCTGCTATTCGTTCCAATGGAAATCAAATGAAGGGAAGGGGGTTGCGGCTGTCAAATGGCTCGAATGGGGTTACGGATCATTAGGTATATATAGGCCTATTTTTCTTATTTAAGTGTCTAATTAATCTTAATTTAGTTTTTGCACGACAAAATTATGTAGTTAATATGTATGTCAATCCTAAGTTATTTTAATGTTGGTTCAAGTTTGTTTTAAATCGGGTCAATTTTAGTTCAAAATTTTTCATTTTCATTTCCAATCACTCGATATTCGCACAAACTTGTCCGAATTGAACACAGACAGTCTCATTTGATGTGTTTTAACATTTCAATGCTAACTGCGTAATCAATTTCGTGAACAGAGGTTGTCGGCGTCGTTGCGACCTCGACTTCGATATGCGCGTATGCCGTCGGCTTCTTCGGTTTGGCCGAATTGTGCAATATGTATATTTTGATCAATTTCGACGTTCTGAATGCGGTGACAAAGTACGTTCATCGATCGGAGATCATTTCGACTATTTTCGGCGATGTCGAGTATATTTCAACTTCGATTTGTGCACTATTGCATCCGGAGTCGATTGACTTCATCTTGTGAGCTCAACTTAGCTGATATAGCATGCATGGAGGTCAATACCAATCAAATTTAGATTTGATCGAATTAAATTCAGACTAGAATTTTTTATCGATTTAATTGAAGAGATAGGCAGGAATTGATTATATTGGTGTCAGGTTATTTTTTAGTTAAGTTTCCACTAATAACCCAAATTAACACTCATAGACACAAAATATATTAAAACGAACAAATCATCAAGAATCTAAAACCAGCAAAAGAAGAGGACTTCGTGAGGCTGCTTAACGGAGCAGAGAGTTAACAGAAACTAGCTGCTGCTTAAAGGAGATATGCCCTTTCAGCAAGGCCGTTGTGTTCGAGCTCGGTCTAACTGGAGGGAAGAAACGAAGAAACTGGAGGAAGAGAGAGATTTTATGCAAGGGAATGGCTACACTATATATTTTTCAATATGCATATATTTCTGTATTTCAGAGTACATATAGGAGGAGAAGTTTGTAATGCACAGGGTAAAAGTTCGCATACATTGACCGCTGCCTTGCTCTTTCTGGCCAGCGGTCGTTCAAAGTTACTGGCTGCCAGTTCCTTCACCTCACCACCGTCAAGACTCCTTCAATCATTTACCGCTGCTCACCGCCGTCGACGTCCTTTCATCGATTATTCATGGCTGCTTGCCGCCGTGGAGACTCCTTTCCTCGGTCATCATCGCCCTTGTTGATGCACGGCGTAGCATGAGGCGCTGCAATCAAATAGGTTTCTTTTCATGATGCACGGCTGATTCAGAAATTTGTTGCTATGTAGGTCTTTCATAAGATTATCAAAATTTGTTCTTTTCTTAAACTATGGAGGATAGAATTGTAATATTGGGAAGTATAATTTGACAAATATATATATATATATATATATATATATATATATATATATTAGAAGATGATGACTATTACTGCTTTTGTATAATGATTGCATTAAAATTGTTATCATCAAATAGTTTCATTTTTAAGTAGAAAAAAATACAACAAAAAAATAAAGAAATCTGAAAGTGTCAAGAGTCACGCTCAGACCGCCTCACCTCACGTATAAGGAAATCATAGAACGCAGTAAAAATTAACTTTAAAAAGTTAAGTCATATAATTTCAATATATTTGTTTATTCGTAAGAATGTCGAATCATCTAAATCCATTAACACATACTAATTATCCACAAAAATAATTAAAATTTAATTATTGCAATAACTTATTTATTGATTAAATTATTGATAAAATCAACTAAATAATCTAATTTTAATCACCCTTCAAATACAAACTTAGTGATCTAAAAACTTCTCTAGATGATGCACAACTAATAATTAAGAAATTATAAAATAATAGATGAGAAAAACCTCAATAAGTAAAATCCCACTAAAAAAATATTAACTATAAGTCACAGCATAAATAAGATCAATTAAACAAATATAATTAATAATAGAATAAAATATTATGATAATTATAAATAGTATAAAAAAAGGGATTTTGAACTTTACAATCATTTAATGGTGTTTTTATCATTCAATAAACTCATCAAACTTTATAAAACTCATCATTTAATCGCAATCAAATGTGAAACATTCACTTGCATGTAACCTATATTTATGCATATATAAATGATTTATCAGCCATTTTATTATTATTATTATATAAATACACATAATATATATTTTACTAATATTATTATGATAATTTGATACCAAAAAAGTAGGAACTCTCAATGAAATTCATAAATTTTTCTAAAGATTCATCTTACATTGAACACAAAGCCTAAAAATCAAAATAAAAAAGATCTATTGATAATGAAGACTTTATTAGACATTTCTCAATAAAAGAGGGATATATATATATATATATATATATATATATATATATATATATATATATATATATATATATATATATATATATATATATATATATATATATATATATATATATATATATATATATAACACTCAAAATTATATATATTACATATTTAACATCTAAAAGTTAAATATTACAATTATAGCATTCAAAATATTCAAATCTAACAAAAATATAACTCTCCAATATATAATTTTTAAAAATATAAAAAATTCATCAAAGAAATATATTTTTAAAATAACATAAAAAATAAAAAAATTACAAAATAAAATTGATCCAAATAAGCCCTAAAGATTTCAAAATTATTCTCTATATTTTTCAACCAAATTTGAGATTGATATCGACAATTTTAAAAAATATATATTTAACTTTTAATATAAACAATAAAATAAAAATTAATAAAAATTTTGTAATTAAGAGCATCTCAAACATTTTTTTTTTCATATAAATAAAATTGTTAAGTGTAAAAAATTATAAATGAAAGTTATCACATATGATGACAAATTCACATCAACCAAAGTAATTGTCGAGTTTTTACGGTTGATTCAAATCCAAACAAAAATATTTGGGTCCGTATAAATCGAATACCATGAATTAAATTTGAATAATTAAACATTTTATGACGGCTTTAAAGAAGAAGTTCTGATGAGATTTACAGCAAATGCTTTAATATAAAATATATATTTTTGCAATAGATTTATATTTATATCATCATAGAAGTTCATTAATTAATTTTAGGGGGATTTATATACATACTAATTCTCATAATTCACGTATTTCAAATTTTAATTTTACTTAAATAGACTTAAATCTTTTATTCATCAAAATACTTTATTTTTTGAGCATAGGAAAAGTCTTGGTTTGTAAATATTTTTAGATGAAATATATAAATCTAGAAGAATTATGATATGTAAATTTATTAATTTTAATTCCTTAATGCTAACTGAGAAGTGCTTGCCTCAGAATTCCGTCTTCAAATGGTTTCGATTAAAGATCTGCTTAGACTAGCTTGTTTAATACTTTAATTTTCATATGGCCATAACAAGGATTTTTTTTTTTTTTGTATTTTTAGAAAAAAATTTACGATAAAAAATTATTTTTTTCAACTAGATCTATTGTCATATGATAATTATAATAATGCAATTATCTAAGTTTTTTAAATATATATTTATAATAAAAATTTTATAATATTCATAATAACTTTCATAAAATTTTACTCTTTTTTCACAATAGTTTTATAATTACTATCACAAGAAGCTGTAGGTGCTTCGAACAAACTCTAAGAGTACATTTGGGCCGACGATATAGTATAAAAGCTTATCATATGTCATTTATGAAATTGCATTCTAGACACATTTGATAAATCTATAATAAAAAAGTTGAGTTTTTCAATCAAATTTTTGCAAGAAAACTATAGTTTAACTTTCTAAATAAAAAATTTATAATATTCACTGTAATATTTTAAATTGTAGATTCTTCTGCAATTATTTCCTATCACAAATAGTTCCTAAGATTATTATTTCATAAGAGATTTGTGTAAGGAAAAAAAAAAGGTCTATAGAGATATGGCCTTAAATCCTTTCAATGTAGCTCCATCTATATGTATTATATTTATCTTAAAATAATTCAGTGACTAAAATTTAATGTTGCTACCCTAACTTAAAATTCATTTCTTACTTATTTTTAAATAAATTTAATAATTATAAAAATTTCTTCTATCAAAATTGAGTACAACAAATTGTTATTATTATAGGATTGTTCCTCATTTGCTTTTTCAAAAATAAAGAAATCCCAAATCCGGATTTGCAATTGAAAATGAAAAAGTAATAATTGCATAGTTATGAATCAGGCATAACCGGCAAGCTCATAATCAAATAGTATTTAAATTAATAGGAGGATAGAAACTCTTAATTATCATAAATAATAATATCAACAATTAATTCATAAAATTTTAGATATAACCCCCTTCATTTATCGCTAATAACATGATTAAATTCACAAAATAAGATAATTCTTGGAGGACTATTATAATGATAGTCATTAAGATAATCGAAGAAATTATTATGCATGGAGCTAAGACTGTTCAAATTATTATACATTAATTATGTATATGCTAGAGTGTAAAAGTATGTATAAAATTAATGTATATTACTACATATTTGATACAAAGTATATATATAAATAAATAATAATTAATTAATTAAATAAAAAGTATATACAAAGTATATATATATATATATATATATATACATATTTATTTAATTAATTAATTATTTATTTATTTATATATTTTCTCTTCTCCGTGCGCTCTCCCTCTCCCTCCTACCGAAAGCAAAAAACAAAAAAAAAATCCGCGCCAGTCGGACGACTGGCGTTGACGTGGGCTCCGTGTTAGCGCACGTCGTCCGTCGTATGGATGATTAGGCTTATTTTCATAAAAAAAATTTTTTGATGCCTAAATTATTAATTAAAATTAAGAATGTACTTATTTTAAAAAGAAAATTAAATAAAAAACAGTAAAAATCGTGACTGTTGTCCTCATCTCCTCCACTCCCTCATCTGCTCCTTCCTAATCTATAGCCGATTACAGCAAACGTCCGCCTCTCAACCTATCTCGCTGGTTCATCCCTATAGAAACTGATCCTTCCTAGCCCATACCCGAGCTCCAAATCCAGCCGATAGCCTTCCTAGCCTTCCAGATTTTCCAGTTGACTGGCCATATCCCAACCTCATTGGTCAAGAAATCCATCCTCTAACTACTCTCTTCCTTCACCTTTTCAATTTTTATTATTATTTTATTTCATTTATTTTCCTTTCAAAGCGTACAGTAACAGTTTATATGCAGTCTGGGCCTACCACACATTTTCTTTTTTTCCTTTGCTTCACCTGACAGCTCAAGAGGTGTAATGGACTTTATAAATTCAAGTTGATTTAGGCCCATTTTCCATATCCAATTGAATCTGGATCTTGAATCAGAATACGGAAAATAAAAATCTCAGGAATATATATATGAGTCCAGGTTGTGTATTATATATTTATGCTTAGATGATATGAGTCCAGGTTATATGTTGTAAGTTTAGAAGAGCAAAATTATATATTTGGAATAAGATAAAAAAAGAAAGAACAGTATATGTGCAAACTTATAGTATATTATGCAAATATATTTGAAAACTCCACTGCGCTTAGAAGAGTGTGGTGGGATTGAAGATTAAGAAGTGGTGTCATGAAGATCGCCATTTAGAAGAAGCGTGTAGTCGAATAACCACCGTCAGAGCCCCTCATGGGGACAACATCGGCCGAATTTTGACGGGGAGACTTAAACAAGAACAAATAAAAGTATTGATGGGCTTAAATTAAACTTATTTGAAAATGATAAATTAAATAATAAACCAACATATATGATCTTTTTATGTAGGTGTCAAGATGTTATGCTCGAGTTAGTAGAAGACCACCGTTGTGTTATCATCGGCCAGTTATCTTTCGGTAGAGGCGGAAGGTCATCGATCGCACCTCCATGGGGACGGCAGGAGGCTGTCGAATTTTGAAATGATGAGAGACTTAGACAAGAGCAAATAAAAGTGTTGATGAGTTTATTGAGCTTGTTTGAAAATGATAAACTAAAGAATAAACTTACATATAAAAATTCTAAAAGTCTTTAAAGAAGAATGATCTTACAGGGGACTCGACGATTGTTGATGATCATAAATAAGACTTTTAAAGAACTTGAGAATTTATCTCCTAACAAGAATAAAGTTCAAGTAAAGCTTCTGATTATCTTGGTAACTGCCTACGAGCACAAACAAAACTTATAGTGGATTTGAAAGCTTGTCCTTCAATCAAAATAAGGATCAAATATAACCGTTCAGAGCAAAAAAGAATTTGAATGAGACTTGTGATGAGCCTATGAGCTTCTCAGCGATCATGAGCTAAGTTTCATTAAAACTTAAAGAACTCAATGTACTATGAACTAAATGCATACAAATGAATATTAATCTAAATAATTGAATAAGAGTTGAAATGCCTACGCTACAGAATCTGTAACTCATCTATGCTAATAGACAGAAAGCGTTAATTTCAGTTCTAAATAAATCTCACATGCTTCATAAGAAATTTATTAAATTCCACTTGGATATATATATTTTTAACTCATAAATATCGAGATGAATTTAACCTGATATGCATGTATCATAAGATAAACTTCTAATTGAATTCAAGTGTTTCGAAATTCATATCAAATCATTAGTATCAAAATATACTAAATTATTTGAGAGTTTATATGAACACTTGAATTGAAGTATGAATCGACACTATCTTTGAATTCTTAAACTTAGTGTCGAGGATCTTTGCGGGTTGATTCGGTTGGGTCTTGGGCGAATTAAGTTAACAAAACTTAAAAAAATCAAATGATATTATTATAATATCATCAATCTAATAAAACATCTCAGAAGCTAATTCTGTCATATGACAGCAGATCTGATCATATATTATTAAATTAATAGAGTCGATTGGATCTGAAACAACGAAACAATAAACCACCCCGATGATGGCTGTGTTGACTAAATATTTCAACTGGAGGGATTTTCATAATAATAATAATAATATATTCAAATTCTAATGTCAAATCATTATTAAATGATCAAATATTCAAACAAAAATTATATAAATTAAATGAAATTAATTATTTAAATTTAAAATAAAATCCATCCACCCATCTTCAACCGTTTATCGAGGGTGATAAATTAAGAAAACTTTTGCTTACAAAGAGCCAATGTCAAATTAAATACATAACTATTTTCACACTCAAATACTCTTAAGCTCGTAAGGACGTGGCTCGTGTCCTCTATTCGCGTGGTTTTGCCACAAAATGACACCACATAAATGGCGGTTACGACCAGAGCCCTTTGAGCAGGTGGTTCATTGCGATATGACACCACTAAATTACGGTCACGCGGCCGTATGTTCTGAGCTCGTGAATTATAGAATGCATTTGATTCAAAAAATCCTTGTTAGAGTAGACTTAAGCTTGTCTCCTTAAATAAACTCCACCCGTCTAAGGATACCTGGATGACGTAACCTGTGTTGACAAGATCCCTTGATTTGGGTTATTCTCATCCTAAGTAGATTAGACGACAATCAGGGATTCGGAACCATGGGATATAGATGGGCATCGCGTTCCCCAACCATCCGCTTTAAGTTAAATATAATGAATTTCATAAATCTAAATTCTAAAACTTCATCTTCTTCTTATATACGCATTTAGTGATCGATTAACATCGAAAGTTCTCTCTCAATATTAGGAGGGGTAATTAACTATAAGTGTTTGCACCTATAGGAAACTTGGAACCAGATCTAAAGTCCTCACAAAATGAGGGTGAAATCTCTAGGTAGTGTCTTATCTACTATTCCATCTGCTTTATGAAAATTTCACCGGCATTTAAACTACTCTCTTATTAAGAGGTAGTGAATTTTTGGAGCCCACAGAACATGTACAGGTGAGTCAGTTAGTCTAATTCACAATATAGCCTATTACTACTGGCAAGTCATGATGTCCACAATAGGTCGCCTAATATTGGAGGGGTCTACTATTTTATTTATTACTATTAAATGAATTTTTTAATTGTATTTCCATTATATCTTCTTTCTAAAAACTCTTGGATGATTTCTCAAATAAATATATTTTAAAAAAACTATATATATATATATATATATATATATATATATATATATATATATATATATATGTTATTTCTAAAATTTTCAAATTTAATATACATTGATATCATGCTAACTATCGAAGCCGATCACCTCCTTACGAGTCTTATACAATATAACAACATCACTCTATTTTGTATAGAACAAAAATATTTCACAATTTTGTCTTCCTTTTTAATAATCTCAATATAAATCGATGAAATATAAATAAACATTTATTTGAATCATTTACTTATAACAGCATGCCTTTCAAATTAAACAGCTAAAATCCACTTTAATTAAAATACAAAAATTTTGAAATAATTATCATCCAAATAATTAAAGCAGATCATCAATTTTAAGCCCTTTTTTAAGAGCATTTAGATATATATATATATATATATATATATATATATATATATATATATATATATAATGTTTAATAACTAAATTTTGACATGTATGTGTATAATATTTATAATTTAAAACTCATATCAAATTATTATTATTATTATTATTATTATTATTATTATTTAAAGTTAATATATTTTTATTTAAAGATAAAATATTAAAATTTCAGTATTATATATATTATATTATGGAGATAATTTTTATTTTAAGCATTAGAAAACTCCATACCAAATTCTCCGAAACTGTCGTTAACTTCAAATAATCAAGATTTCATTGTCGTTATCGAAAACATATTTTTTTTATATTTATATTTATATTTGAGCGAATTTATTGATAAATTTATATATATAATGTATATATATAAATTTAAATCTAAAATTTCTTAATTAAAAACTAAAATTTACAATTATTAGATTAAGATATCTTACCCAAAACAAAATACACTTGAAATCAAACATAGGACGGAAACCGACACAGCCCAAAGGGTCTCGTAATTCTCCTCCTTCCACGCTCAACTTTTCATCTTCCTCTTCCGCTTCCCCCACCTTTTTCGCAGCTACTCACTTCTTCCTCTTCTTCCTCTTCTTCCTCCTTCCAATGCCGAACACAATCCGTCTGATCTCACCCAGCTCCTTCTCACCGCAGTCTTCTCACCTCGGCGAGGGATTATTCTTCCTCTGCTCCTCCCTCTTCAATCGGATCAGATTTTTTCCCCGCTCTTCTCGAATCTCTTCTCACATTGCTCTGATTGTTAGATCTCCGAATAACGTGGAATAGAGAGACAGGGCTAAAGATTCTGAGCAGCTGATTTCCATGCAAGGAGGTGAAAGCTACAAGGAAGCTAGCTCCGAAGCCTACCCTGCCTCCGCTGTGAAGCAACACCGATGGGGTAAAGCTTCGCCAGCCACATGGAACTCACCATTCTTCCGATTCTTCTCGTCCAGGTCCCTCGTCTGCCTCGTTTTCTTCTCCTGCCTCTGCATTTTCTATATCGTCACCTTCTCCACCTCCTCATTCTCCTCCTACTCCACCAATCAAATCCCCATCTCCGAATCCGACGAACTCGGCCCATTTATCCACCTCTCCTCCTCCTCAAACTCCTCTTTTCATTCTTCTCTTCCCGCTTCCCTTCCTCCCCTCGTTTCATCTTCACCACCGCCGCCACCGCTGTCGGAGGCTACTGCGACGTGGATTAACCACATTGTGTTCGGCATCGCGGGCGTCGGCTAATTTCTGGCAGAAACACAAAGAATACATCAAATTATGGTGGCGACCTCGTCAAATGCGTGGCTATGTCTAGCTTGTCTCGCCCGTCAGAGAATCAAAATCCTCTGCGGCTTCCCTACCCACCATCAATATCTCAGCAGACACGTCCAAGTTCCCATATAACGACAAACAAGGCAGCCGTTCCGCTATCCGTATCTCTTGCATCGTCTCCGAAACTATCCCGTTGGCCTCGACAATGTTGACCCTCGGCTCCGTCTCCCGCAACAGCGAAGAAGCAACTGCACGCTCGACTCTCCCTGGCAATCGCAAGCAACTGTTCCCTCTCATGCATTCGATTCCTTCATAACCAAAGCCCACTCCCTCGTCTTGCTTTTTGTCTTTCCCATTTCGTTCGATCGAAGCATCCCGATCCTCTAGAAGCTGAAAGAACCTCGCTCGACTCTGTCTCCCTAAAAGGCAAGAATCGCAAGGCCTCCTCTCTCGCATTTCCCACCCTCGATTCCTCTCGTACACTTGCAAGCCTTCGATTTCAAAGCCCTTCACTCGCTTCACTCTTCCATGAGCTGTAAGAAGCATCTCCCTCGAATCCTTGCTCACATCACCAATCGAAAACCCTTCCACTCTCGATTGATTCCTCCGATTTCCCTTCTCCCATTGGATCTACCTCAAACTGAAAGGGTTCGGTTCCTCCAATCGGACACCCTCGAGCTTTTCCCGCTAGCCATCCGACCCGATCATTGCCCTCCCATCTCTTCTTCCCAGCCATGCGAGGCTCAAGCACCCTCTTCTCGCGATTCTGTTTTTCTAAATCCCGTAAATCCTCCTGCCAAAAGAATTGGTTAATCCAGATTTAACTTACAAAAGAGGCCTTTACGGAATTACAAGGGCAGAAATTCGAAAATATTGTTCGGTTAGATTTAAGTTAAATCTGACTTAAATCCTGCTTAAATCCTGTAGCTGAACTTCATACCACTCCACTCCCATCTTTCTCTCATGATTTTCTGTCTGTTCCATCTCAATAGGATAAAAGAAAGATCATATTTAAACATTATTTATTTTAGGCTCCAAATCAGTTACACTCTTTGGTAAATTTATTATTGTCGTTGATTGTGGATATGCATACGTGTGTGTAGAGATTATATATGTATATATGTTTGATTTTATGCAGGCTTGAAATCCTCATTACTCATCGTGTGTGAGATTAAAAATGATGTGTGTCATGAATCTTACTATTCATTAGACGTCTTGAGTAAAAAATTGTTAGATGATGTCTCCTATATTGAAAATGTTGTCAAAATTTTAACTAAATCTATGACCTAGAAAAAAAATTTAGGGAGAAGAATATTTACATATATATTTGCTTTTTTATGCATGTGATTGAAGCATCGCGTAATGGGAATAAAATTCGATCGAGGCTTTGAAACAATAGCGTCACTCTCATTAGGAGATAGCCAAAATAATTTTGATATAACTCCCCGCAGATGACGAATAATCTATCGATATTGAATTTTCATTGACAAAACTCAAATAAATTAGTTTAAATTAAAAAAACTAAGCTAATTTTAAAATTTAATTTGAGTTTGCTAAATTTTGAAATAAACAAAATTATCAATATTTGACCCTAACTGAAATCAAGGATTAGTCAACTCCTCTGAAATGAACAAACATCTCTCTCAATATTTGAATTATTTTGGATTTTATATTGAGATAATCAAAAGAAATTTCAATCATTTTTAATATTGAAATATGCAATGTCTGGAAATTAATATATTCAGATACTCGATCATTAAGTAATTGAAATAAGTTGGATATTTTGATGATAAACATAAGCTTAGCACTTCAATACCTCATTGCAATTGATGTGAAAGATGATCTCATAGAATATATAATCAAAGCACAAGAGATCCCTTTGGAATTAAGATATAGTATTCAAATATAATTCACTCCAAGTAAATTAAAGAAAATCAAAAGATTCATAAGAGATTCTTAATGAAATTGATGGATTGCTAATAAACATAATCAAGGAATTCTTGGAAAATATTTGAAACATATTATTCATCTTATTAAATACTCGAATTGGATCAATGAGGAATGGAATCGAGTTTATGATGAGTTTGAGAATTATCAATATATATAAATAATAGTCTATTGAACATTCAAAGATTCATCAATTTTGAATAAAATAAAATAATTAAAATTCCAAGGGATCTAATAAGATATTAAAAAAAATAAAATGCCTTCAACGTCATCGAATCTTTAATTCTTCATACAAGCACACAGAAGGAGATGCTAAGTTAAATTCTCCATGAGTTTTAGAGTTCTGTTCAATCCAAATAATTAAGAAATTTCATTCAAATTATTATTTTCAAAATCAATGATTTCGTTAATTAGATGAAATCATCTAAGCTAAAAATACTTACATGTGCTCGGACATTGAGACTTAAAGTGCAAATTTTAATGTCTAAAAAAGCTACGTAGGCTAAGTTAGAATTAAGTGAAAAATATGAAATTAATCTCTTGATTTAAAAATAAATTATTTAAATTATTAAACACCATGGGCCCCTAAGGCAATGCTTAAATTTAGTATCCGAATCGCGGTTGCTTCCTAGTTTGGTCTTAGGACCGAGTCCGAGTTAATAAAACCTAAAAATCTAATTATTATAAGAATTTTAACTTATTGAAATATGACAATAGATCTGATCCTCTATTATTAAATTAATAGAGTTGACAAGATCTGAAATAATAAATTAAATGATCAAGCAAATTCATGAACCCCGATGATGGCTGTGTTGAATGGAGATTTCAACCGGAGGGAATAGTTCCATCAAAAATTTGATTTTAATTTCAAATTAAACTAGCTTAAATTAAGTATCAAACTAAATGTGAAACCTAATATGCTATTAAGCTATAAATATTTAAATGAAATTCAATCTAAAAAACTTTAAGTTTAAAATTCAACCTACCTTCCATAATTATTTGTCGGAGGTGATAAATTAAGAAAACTCTAGCTTACAAAAGAGTCAAAGTCAAATTAAGTGTTCTACTATGTTCATCCTCAATCAATCTCACGCTAATAAGGATGTAGCGCATGTCCTCTGACTCGTGGCTTGGCCAGTAAGCTCCACATATGTTGCAGTTATGATCAGAGTCCTTTGATTAGGTGGTTGCCGCCAAATGATACCATTATATTACGATTATGACTGTAGCTCGCATGCTCCATAATAGCTCTATCGTTTGAGTTGTGAATCATAGGATATACTTGATAGGGCAAAAAGCCCTCTGTCAGCTAAGGTAGACTTAAGATTATCATCGTAGACAAATACCACCCCACGTCTATAAGGATTACGATAGCTCGGGATGACAGAACCATGAGATTTAGATCGGGCACGCCATCATTCTCCCAACCATCCATTTTAAGTTAAATAATGATGAATTTCATAAATCTAAATTTTAAAACTATTTATGTTGCTACTATATGCTACGCATTTAGCGATCTAATTATTAGCCTTAATCAAAAGTTCTCTCTCAACATTGAGAGGAGTAATTAACTATAGGTGCTTATGCCTATAGGAAACCTGAAACATGTTGACCCTCAGTTTCAAAAATGAAGAACCACTCCGACCTCCTCTTTGTTCGATTCTCTCCACTGTTCCCTCCCACTCTCATTCAGTTTCTCTGTAAACCGTAAGTTTCCCCCTCTCCCGTTCATTTTTCCCTCAACCGCAAGCCATAGACGGATCTCTGTCATTTCGATCTCTCCACGCTTTCCTTCTTCTCTCTCGTTCATGCTGCCCGAAGAAGGAAAAAAGGAGATGTTTCGAAGGTAATCCCCGTCTTCCTTCTAACCCTTCTTCACGCCTCTCCCTATCTCTTTCTCTCTCTTTCGGGTTCACAGCAACAACAAAAAAAAGAAAAGAAAAGAAAATCCCTCACCACTCTCATCTCTCTCCCCCACTCTCTCTCTCTCTCTCTCTCTCTCTCTCTCTCACACACACACACACACACACACACATTTTTCTCTCTTTCGGGTTCACGACAGAAAAAAAAAAAAAATCCCTCGCCTATCTCTCTCTCTCTTTCTCTCTCTCTTTCGGGTTCACAAAAATAAAAAAAATAAAAAAATCCTTCAGGCGTCTCTCTCTCTCTCTCTCTCTCTCTCTCCATTAAAGAATCATAATTCCCTTGTATTACTCCTGCGATATTGTAGCAAAACATTATAGCACCGTGGTGCTATAGCGAAACACTATCGGAACACTATAGCACATCTACAATAACAATGTTACTGTAGATCTAAATTTTTTTATTTATTTATTTTCTTTCTCCCTTTTCTATCCCATTTACTACAATACCTGCAACACCAACCTCCCATATGATCCAAAACTATGAGTCAAATTATTTATCTTTATGGTTGGTTGTGGATGTGTAAAGAAATGTGAATGTGGAAGCATATATATATGTATATGTGATTATTTTTGTAGGTTTCAAGACCTTGCTAATGCCCAATAGGGCATAGTGGGTGTGAAGAGACGAATGTGGTGTTGCAAGACACCACTCGCTATTCTCAATAGGATGTACCGAGTAAGCTAAAATTGTTAGATGTGACACCTATATGCTGAAATGCTGCCAAAATTGGGACTGAATTTTGGACTTAAAAAGGGGGGGCTTAAATATGTGAAAATTATATATGTTTGATTCATGCAGGTGATTGAAGATCCAACTAATGCTTAATAGGGCTTATTAGGCATGAAGACTCAGCTATGGTCTCACAAAACATCGTCTGCTAAGCTCAATAGAGCGTACCAGGTAAGCCAAAATAGTTCCAATGTAGCCCCCTATGCTGGGATGATGTCAGAATACTACCGAAATATTGTCAAAATTTTATTTAAAATTCATATTTGCAAATAAATTCAAGCTAAAAAGATAGCATAGCCTAAGCTTGCTAAATTGAATTTTGAATTATAGTTGAGAATAAATTTGAAATAAATTTAAAGATTATATTTCAAATAAAAAAAGTGGATTGAACTGAAACATATTTTTGAACTTGAAGTGAACTAAATATTTTGATAAGAAATATAAATTTAGCACTTCAATATCTCAGTTCAATAGATTTAGAAGATGACCTGACTGAATATCCAATTAGAGCACTAAAGATCTTCGTAAAATTAGAATATAAACAAATGAATTAGAGAAAATCAAGAAATTCATAAGGGATTTTTAATGAGATCGAATGATTTCTAATAAGCATAATCAATGAATTCTTGAAAAATATTCAAAGTATATTATTCATCTTATTAAATACTCGAATTGGATCAAGGACAAATTGAATAGAGCTTGTGACGAGTTTAATGATTGTCAATAGATATAAATGAGGGTTTATTGAACATTCAAAGACTACTCAACTTTGAATAAAAGAAATCAATTAAATATTATTTTCAAGGGATCTAGTAAGTTACTAGAATAATTTAAAATGCCTTCAATTCCACCAGATCTACAATTCTTTGTACAAGCAGACAGAAGGCGATGCTCGATTAAATTCTCCATGAATTATGGAGCTTCTTTCAATCCAAACAATAAAGAATTTCATTCTAATTATGATATTCAAAATCAATGATTTCATTAATTAGGTAAAATTATCTAAGCTATAAATTTTTGCATGTGCTCGGACATAGAGATTTAAAGTGTAAATTTTAATGTCTGAAAAGGCTGTGCAGGCTAAGTTGAAATTAAATAAAATATAAAATTAATCTCACAATTAAACAAAATAAATTTATATAAATTATTAAACTACCACGGACCCGACACTATAATGCTTAAATTTAGTGTCCGAGGATCTTTGCATGGGTTGCTTGGTCTTAAGATTGGGTCTTGTTAACAAAACTTAAAAATTCAATTACTATAAGAATTTTAACTTATTAAAATATTTGAGAAATTTAATTGTTATGTGATAGTAGATCTGATCCTTTGTGGGAGCTAAATAGAGTTGATAGGATCTAAAAGTTCTTAAATATATTCAAATTAATCAAGTAACTACCTCGATGATGGCTGTGTTGAATGAAGATTTCAACCAGAGGGGATACTTTCATCAAAATATGATTACAATTTCAAATAAAATTAACTCAAATTAAGTATCAATCTAAGTGAAAAATCTAACATCTCATTAAATGTTAAATGCCTAAATTAAAATCATCAATTTAGAAAACTTAAAGCTAAAAATTAAACCAACCTTCCATAATAGTTTGTTGAAGGTGACAAATTAAGAAAACTCTAGCTCCCAAATGAGCCAATGTCAAATAAAGTGTTCTACTAGGTTCACTCTCAATCAATCTCATGCCGATGGGGCGTGACGTGTCTTCTAACGCATGGCGGTGGAGGCTCACATATAATGTAGTTATGACTTGAGTCCTTTGACTGGGTGGTTTGACTAGTACGCTCCACTAAATTATGGTCATGGTTGTAACCCATATTTTCCCTAATGGCTCTGCCCTTTGAGTTTTGAATCAAAGGGTACACCTGATAGGACAAAAAGCCCTCTATTAGCTAAGGTAGACTTAAGTCTGTCTCTTTAGTCAAACACCACCCCAAGTCTACAAGGATTTCTTAGACGATGGAACCCATGTGTTGTTGATAAGGATCCTTCGATCAGGTTGGGTCGACTACCTTTTCTCACTAAGTAGACTAGAGACCGACAGGGATGATGTGAACCATGGGATCTAGATGAGACGCATCATTCCCCAACCATCTCTTTAAGTTAAAATGATGAATTTCATAAATTAATAATTTTATACTCCACATCTTCTATACACTACGCATTTAGCTAACCCAGCCTTGTCAGTTCTCTCGATTGAGAGGGGTAATTAACTATAGGTGTTTAAACATAAGAAACCTAGGAACCCTCTAAAGTCTTCATCAAATTAGAGTGAAATCTCTAGGTAGTGTCTGATCTACTATTCCATCTGCCTTTTAAAAATTTTACTGATGCTTAAATCATACTCTATTCAAATAGAAGAGGCCAGTGATAAATTTTTGGAGCCTACTGAACCAAATCTAAAGTCCTCACAAAATGAGGGCGAAATCTCTAGGTAGTGTCTTATCTACTATTCCATCTACGTTCTAGAAATTTTATCGATACTTAAATCAAATCACTCTCTTCAATGTGAGAGGTTGGTGGAGAATTTTTGAAGCCCATAGATTTTTAGCGACTCCATTAGGGATAGGTTTCTCTTTTCATCTTTGGCTAGTCATATACTTACTATAATAATAACAAAATATTTTAAAATTTAAGAAAATGGTGATTTAAAGGTGTAATAAATTCAAATTAGTAATGTATGAGATTCGATATCGAATGAATTATTCTGTAGAGTATATCATTATTACACTATCATCTTGTTCTGTAGTGCCTCTGTATTTTGAAAGTATGTGGTAAAATAATATTTACTAATTACTAATCCCCATCTTTCATTTATGCAGAATGGATCTATAGAGCACTCCTTTCACTATTCAACTAGGGCGTGATGCAAATATCTGCTTAGCTAACACCGTCATCAACACAGGAGATGTTGGAGCTACCATTCAATTTGGTAGCATGGATTTCCAAGCTATCATAGCTATAATTCTTGAAGTATCCACCCGTAGTGCACTCGTCTGAGGTCATGCCGAAAGGCCTAAATTTACTGAAATCCTACTCGTCATGCTCGCTATCCAACTTAGTAACTAACCTCTATTAAGGAGTTCTCTCGACAGAGAACTTCAATTTTTGAAAGATTGGATCAATGGATCCCATGAATAAAAAAGAACTGTTAGTGGGAAAATTCTATCTTTGATGCCTCATGGTACAACTGCTTCACCAACTGAAACCTTTGTACCTGAAAGACATGATTTTGAGGCTACCTCATCAGGAAGAAAATTAACTAGAAGGAAAAGAAGAAGAAGAAATGTGTAGCTAAGAGCTCAGCAAATCCTTTCTGAACGACCCAGTGAACAAGTAATACTACCACCAGAAGTGAGTATTCCTACCCATAACAAATTTGATAATCTAAAATGAGTAAAAAGGAATAGCTCTACTAGTAAGGTGGAGAAGTCTTTCTAGACTTAACAATGTCAAGCTCGACCATCGTAGAGGAGATAACTTGAAACACTGTCTACTAGAATACACAATGTTCTTAAAGTAGCCAAGGATAGAAGCCTAATGAAAAGAAAATTTCAAAGGATGATCAGAGGTTCCACCAAGAAGGTTGCCATCTTAATTAGTCATCAAGCCAAGTATGCTTCATGCGGACCATGGACCTCATGTCCAAGAATCTGCTGCCGAAAGGTCCCGGTGAAAGGGTAAGCCGATATGAAGGCCAATGCCTTATGATTAAATTACTTTGGAGAAAGAAAGAGGTGTGACATTTGATGCACATATTCAAAATCTACCTGAAAAATAATTTATCAAAAGTGGATACCTAAAAGAATACCATTGATAAAAAAATATGATGGTCACACCACAGAATCCTCTAGGGGATCCCATTATTGATCAGATTCATTCCCACAAGAGAAGGTTGACTTTGATTGCAGTCCCTTAATGAAAGAAGTGTTTGTTCTGCACACTGAACTAGAGATCCATTGGAAACATCGATCAAAAATTCATGTGCAAAAAGAAGATGATGAGAGGACACTATGGAAGTGGAAGTCATTTATATAGTCAGAGATATAGATGAACTTTCCACTCAACATCATCGGCAACATGAATCTAGGGAGCTTGAACTAAATTTGATGTTTATGAAGGAGAGTCTTCATAGAAGCAAATAAAAGATGGATCTCCAATCTCCACTAAAGAGGAAGAAGAAGAAAATCAAAATGAGAAAGAGATCATGGGTATTAAAGCTGTTTATATGGTTGAACCAAGAAATGATCAGCCTGGTACATGCTTTTATAATCAGCGTCATCGTTTAGCGCCAATAACAACTATCCTTGTAAATGCACAAGGAGAAGGATAGTCAAGTTCTTCCCCTGAAGATGAGCAAGGAGCAGAATAACAATGAGAAATAGAGGAAGAAGAAGGGCCTGTATTGATTGGCACTATGATGCTAGCTAGAGAATAAAGATAAATGCAGTGTCAAATGGAAGTCAAAGATATGAAAATTTCACAGCTTCATGCCAAGATGAATGACATGATGGTACAAATGAATATCATGATGAATATGTTATAGAAAAATATCACATCAAATGCAACACATGTTTTGTCTTCTAATCAACAGGTATCTAATATGATAACATCTATACCACCAGTCACTCTAATACCTCAAGCTCCTATAGTATATACTATACCTAAAGGGAGGGGAATCACTAGCTCTTCAACTTATAATTGACCAGGTACACAGGAACAATAATAGTTGCCCAACTAGAAACAATAATTAATGAAAAGATAAAGAAGTATAATTGAGCACTTGAAAAGTTGGTGAGTAAGGGTCGCCTTACTCTGAATGATCAACTGTCATACGAAGGTTACTATAAAATTTAATACTTTCGGTGGACATGGTAATCCAAAACAACATCTAGCCAATTCAAGGCTACTTGTGGTAACATAAGAGGAATAATGCACTTTTTTTCACCATTTCGTTAATAAGCTGAATACAAAATTGCGAATGATTCATCAAAAAAATTCTAGAGACAATATTTATGAAAAGGTTTGCCAGTGCAACCGAGAAGATAATGATCACTGACCTTGCCTTGTTAAAAAAAGAAAAGATTAGTCAGTGACAAAATTCATAACTCGTTGGTGTAACCTAAGCATGAAATGTGAATGACATTTGGAGAAAGAACATGCGATCCAATCATTAATGGGAAATATGGACAATAAAATGGCACCATTTTATATATGCTGTCAATTACAACATTCTAGGACTTGCTCGATAGGATGGCCAAATTTGAAAAGCTAAATCGCCCTGAGTTTGAAATATACACAGATAAATCAAAGAAAAAGAAGTCTTCAAACTCAAGAAGAAATAAAACTCATGCTGCTTCTTATTGCTCAAGAGGTGAACGATGGGTAATCTATAATGTAGATAAAGAAAAATAACCAATGTACAATGATGATAAGAGAAAATAGCCTGTCCATCCTAATCCATAGACAAAATTGGTATTGGGAGGCAATAATAAACCTCAAACTTTTTCAGGTGGTGGAGACTGTCTAAAATAAAAAATAAGAAATGATGAACAAATGCAGCCATCTCTTAAGTAAAAGATGAATAAAAAATATTCCTTTAGAAGCAATAGTATGGATAAATTATTTCGACAAGCAGTCATAGCTGGTTTATAATTACCAAAAATTAAAAGGCTTGAAGAAGCTGATCAAGTCAATAATCCAAATTACTATCCCTATCATCGGATGATCAGTCATCTTATTGAAGATTATTATGTCTTCAAAGATTGGCTAGAAAGGAAGTATCAACGAGGTGAATTTATATTATCTGATAGTATTCTAGTTAACCCAAAAAGAGAGTCTACAAGAATGATTATGTTCTTTTTCGTATCATCTAATAAAGATAAAAAAGAAAGAAAAATCAATTTAGATTAAAGAATGGGAAGCAATAGTCTCTAAGAAGACCGTGAAAATGTTGAACCAGCTAAAAGGTGTCCCTAGTGTTAAGTGGAAATCACCACTAGAACCTATATTAGACTTAAAAGGAATGCCTAAACTAAGCATTTTGGCTTCTCAGTGGCATTTTCATAAGGCTACTTCATCACAGCACAAGGAGTAGTCTACTAAATGTATCCCTCATAAGTCAAAGAAGCCTGCTAAGAAAAAGAAAATCAAGAAGAGAACTATAACTCAAAAGATAATTAATAATTTAGAGGAGTATCACCATTCGACTGGACATTCACTTAGGCTTGCAAACTTTATGCCTAAACTCCATATTGTCGAGGCGGACGAAGAAGATAATAATGAATCTTGTCCAATAGAGATATGTTGAATCATTTATGTGATGTCGGATGTTCTTTAGCATCAGTTACTCAAAGATGATAATGGTAGTCAGATAGGCTGGACCAACCCATCAAAATTCTTATCAGAAAAGAAAGAATAGCCCGAGGAGTTAACATCTAAATTTTGTCTAATAGCTCAATAAAAAATAATAGTTGGATGAAGATTTATGTTTTCAGATGGAGAAGAGTTAGACTCATTAACAACATCACATATGAAATGTATGAAGTTGAAAAGTGAGTTTAACTCTTTGATCAATCCTCAGAATAAGAAGTGAATTTGAAAAAAAATTACTTCTTTAGAAGAATCTGAGCAAGACAAAGTGATTCATGTTTAGTTGAGAAGTGGTAAAGTCTTACCACCATCATTAAAGATGGAGAATTCAAATAAAGACAAAAGAAAACAAATTGAAGCCAATGAAGATGCCATTCTCCAAAATCTTAAAATAAAGCCTAAATCAAGCGAAAAGATATATTATAATATTCTATCACATCTGAGAAAGATCCCTGCACAATTAAGTATGTTTGAGGCTCTCTTAATGTCAAAAGTTCTCCGAGAAACTTTGATACAAACTCTCAAAGATTCAGAGAGTTATGAAGCTTACTTTACTGAAAATGGATGATTGAATCATTACAAACTCAAGATCTCCTAGTAATTACTTTTTTTTTGAAGAAGATCTTATATTGGGAACAGTAGATCACAACCATCCTCTATATGCTACCATAGAAAGTGATGACATCTTAATCAACTGAATATTGATTATTCCACATTCTTCTATCAATCTTATGAGTTTAAAAGCATTAAGAGGATTATCACTTAATATCCAACATCTTGGGAGGGATAAGGTGATGGTTCATGGTTTAAATGAGAAAGGGCTGAAAACCCTGGGTTCTTTTATACTCGCACTCAAGTTTTGAGATTTATATACAGAAGCCAAGTTTCATGTAATTGATGCTGATACATCATTTAGAGCTCTTTTGGGTTGGCCATGGCTGCATGAGTACAACATAGTCCCATCAACTATGCATCAGCGTATGAAGTACCTAAGAGATGGAGAAGAGTTCAGAATTCCTAGCAACCTACAACCATTCTCTATTCATGAAGCAAAAATTTATGAAGATGTAAAATATGTCATTCCTAAAGAGCCTAAGCTAATAGAGACTCTTAAGGTTGTAGCATCCACTTCAAGAACTAAAAATAACTTCAAAAGGTGAAGGAGCACAAACAAAAAGGAATGAAGGAAAGCAATGTCGACTCTCCCTAAAGCACTTGATTCTCCACCTAAATCAAGAAGATCAGTTTCTCATTTGGGAAATGACACACAAGAAGAAGAAGATATCCCTATCAAACCTAAAGGAGCTTATAAACTTTCAAGAAGGGCAAAGTATATAATAAGTAATTCTAATTTAGACTATGACTTTGAATCTACTTATGAAAATAAGGTTCATTGGGTCGCATCAAGAGGGATAGCTCACTTGGCAGTGTAAGATGACTTCTTCAAAATTATACCCATCCCTTAATAGTACTTCAAAGAAATCACTCCACTTGAAGTTCATAACATTGAAGAATTGATAACATTCTATGTGCCGTCGTTGAGTGAGGGTGTTGGAATAGGAACTTTATTTTATAAATCTGAAGAGTCTCATAATTTTGATTGGCCTACTCAACATGAAGATTACGATGAGACCGCAATAAGAATAATATACTATCCATTACGAAGAATGATGCATAAGCTTAGAATTCATATTGGAACTACTAAGGAACTCAAATCTTTAATAAGATGTGTAGCCAAAGAAGTCCTCGGGCATTGAAGAAGTGATAAGTTTATCACTAAAGGTCTCGGGTTCATCGAATGCAAATCTCACCAAATTGAAGCTAGTTATAATATAATAGAAGCTGAGATCAAATTTAATAGTGATGAAGAAGATGATCTTTATAAAAATTTTCTTATAAAAGATGAATAAGTAGAAGCCAACCCTTCACCTAAAGAACTCAAAGATGGTGGACAGACATCTACTATGAATGAACTCAAAGAAATCAACTTAGGAGCTGAGGATGATCCCCGTACAACTTTCGTCAGTGCCCTTCTACATGATGAGAAATTTGAAGAGCTAAAACTACTTCTTTGTGAATTCATGGATTGCTTTGCTTAGACATATATTGAAATGCCAAGCTTATCCCCTGACGTGGAAGTTCATAAGTTAGCAATTAAGCCAGAGATAACACTTGTTAAACAAGCTCCAAGGTGAACGAGATTGGAAATTGAAGAACTGGTGATCATTGAGACTAAACATGTAATTTAAGAAGGATTCATATGCAAAGAAAAGTATCCTGACTGGATAGTTAATATAGTGCACGTGAAGAAGAAAAATGGTCAGATTCATATCTATATCGACTTCTAGGGTCTTAATAAAGCTTGCCCAAAAGATGATTTTTCACTTCATATATCATAATTATTGGTTGACAATACATCCAGTTATGATATGTTTTCTTTTATGGATGGATCATCAAGATATAATCAAATCAAGATGACACCTGAAGATGAAAGACATACATTATTCAGAACACCTACTAGCATCTATTGCTACACAGTTATGAATTTTGGTTTGAAGAATGCTGGTGCTACACACCAAAGAACCAGGATGCATATTTTTGATGAGCTGATTCACCATAAGGTGGAATATTATGTTGACTATTTGGTGGTGAAAAGATTAAGTCATGAAAATCACTTTGAAGACTTGAGAATTGTATTGGAGAGAATTAAAAAAATGTGATATTAAGATGAATCCTCTAAAATGTGCATTTGGGGTGTCTTTTGAAAAATTTCTCGGGTACATTATACGTTACAAAGGAATTGAAATCAATCCTCCTAAAATCAAGGCAATTATGGAGATGCCTCTACCAAAGAGTTTGCATCAGCTCCATTCTTTACAAGGGCAGCTTGTATTCATCCGACGATTTATATCAAACCTATAAGGACACTGTCAACCATGTTCAAAGCTGATGAAAAATAATGCTCCATTCAAATGGGACAAGGAGTGCCAAGAAGCCTTCAATAGCATTAAAAGCTACCTATTAAATCCACCAATCCTTGTCTACTCAGGAAGCCCCTCATTCTATACATCATTAGAAGAGTCTCTTGGAGCATTATTGGCACAACTCAATGAAGAAAGTAAATAGATTACTCTTTATTATTTTGATAGAGCGAATGAGATACTCTCTGATAGAGAAACATTATTTGGTGTTGATCTTTGCAATCCAAAAGATCCGTCATTATATTCTATCTCACAAAATTACCCTCATCTCAAGGATCGATCTGCTGAAGTACTTGATGACAAGATCAGTGTTGATAGGTCGCTTGTGAAGATGGGTAGTACTGCTTTTAAAATTTGATATGACATATGTTCCACAGAAGGCAGTGAAGGGATAGATTTTAACAGGTTTTCTTACTACACCTCCCATTCATACATATTCACCTCTTAACGATGATTTTCTTGGCGAGCAAATTATGCTCATTCATGAAAGAGAAAAATTATAAATTTAGGAAAAGTACTTTGATGGAGCCACATCAATCAAATAGGTCCAACCTCTAAACCTCCTAAGGGAAAGAGAAGGTATTGGCATCATCTTCATAACACGAGAATGAGGAATAATGAGATGCTCATATGGGTTGACTGAGCCAAGAACTAATAATGAAGCTGAGTATGAAGCATTGGTGGAAGATCTCGAAGAGGCTATTTTCATAGTCATTCAAAACTTGCATATTTTCGGTGATTCTCAATTTATTATAAATCAAGTACTTGACATTTATAAAATCAACAAACTTGAGTTAGCTTTTTATCATAAGCGATTTCTTGAGCTTATGAAGCAAATACCAAATATCACACTAATGTGAGTCTCTCAATCTAAGAATAGCATAGCAGATTGCTTAGCAAAATGAGCTAAGGAGATGATAAGTATGAATGGTGATTATGTCATGATCAGGATATTTACTCGAAGAGTTCTAGAGCTAGCAAAATACCAATCTCCGAAGGTAGAGGGGTTATCAAATTTGACGCAGTAGGATGCAACTCAAGTTGGTCCTCATACTCCTCAAAATCAACAAAGAGTTATACCAAGAAAAGCTAAGCATGCCATTACTTCAGAAAAGAAATGGGAAGCCTTTATAGCGTTATACACATGATTGGGGGCAACCCTTCATCGACTACTTTAAGGAAAAAAATTACCAAATAATAAATCGTTAGCAGTTCAAATCAAGAAAAAAAATGTTACGCTATGCTTTCATCAATAACACTTTATATCGTAGATCTTTTGAGAAAATATGGCTATGATGCCTAGGTATAGATGAAGCTAGCAAAGTAATGATTGAAATTCATGAAGGGCTTTGTGGTGCACATCAGTCAAGTCCCAAGATGGCAGTAAAGATCAAAAGGATGAGCTATTATTGACCTTCTATGGTGAGAGACTATATCAATCATGCCAAGAGGTGTTATGAATGTCAAGTACATGAGAATATAATCCATCAACCTCTAAATTCACTACACCCAACAATAGCATCTTGTCCATTTGAATGTTGGGGGTACATATGTAATTGGACCAATTGATCCACCGTCATCAGCCGGTCATCGCTTCATCCTAGCAGCGACTAATTATTTCTCTAAATGAGTTGAAGATACCATATTTAAAGAAGTTACTGCTGATCGAGTGATTAACTTCTTTACGCATAATGTGGTCTATATGTTTGGAGTACCGCACCGAATAAATTTCAATAATGGCCCAGCTTTCAAAAGTGCAAATATTTATAGATTCGTTGATCGACGCAAAATTGATTGGCGATACTTTTCAATATATAATCCAAGGGTGAATGGTTTGGCAAAAGCCTTCAACAAAATATTACTTAAGCTGCTTAAAAGATCCTCATTAAAAATAAGAGAGAATGACATACCAAACTAATAGAGGCATTATGAGCGTATCAAACTACTTACAAGATGTCGACTAAAGCCACTCCTTATTCATTAGTATTTGGAACCGAGGCGGTCATTCTGCTTGAAGTTGAGTTGCCTTCAATTCGAGTAGCCATCAAATTCAATCTAACTGAAGATCAAAATGCTCTTTTGAGAATGGAGGAACTCAACGCGCTTGATGAAGTTAGATTACATGCTCATCAAAATTTGGAGGTTTATAAGCACAGATGTCTAGGGCTTTTAACCATATAGTGCAACCTTGAACATTCCAAAAGGAGAATTAGACTTGGTGCTGAGAAGACCAATTTTTCCTAATCAAAAATTCGGTGGTAAATTTGAGCCTAATTGGGAGGTCCCTTTTGTCATTGAGAAAGTGAATCAAGCAGGAGCATACTAACTCATTGATCTAAAAGGTAAAAGACCAATGCTGCCAATTAATGGTCGATACATAAAAAAGTATTATATGTGATAAATATATTCTCGAGATACAATAGAAATCTCCCTGCAAGATAGGGAGAATTTTTTATTATATTTTTTTAGGTTGACATCGTGCTTCATGTCGAGATCCCTAAATAAATATATTTACTCAAGACGAAACAAATTTTCCAGTGAAAATCCCCCTATTACATATGGGGCATATTTAGATTTTATATATAGATGAAATTATATCATGTGTTAAGCTCTCTTAATAGTAAGTATATTAACTCAAATATTTATGTTTGCTTAACTTCATCTCAGAGCTCTTTTAAAGTGTTTTATAATTTCCCCTGCAAGACAGGATGTATTTTTATTTTATGTTAATTTTATTTGGATTGACATCATGCTATAAGACAATATTCTCAAATATATTCTAATTCAAAGTTAACATCAAACTTTACATTGAAATTGAATTTATCTATAAACATTGTTATTAAAGTTACAGAACAGAGAATTTATTTCTATGCATTAAAAGATAGCCTATATATCAAAAGTTTCTCTCCAAGATTTGTCAAATGTCAGAGATCAAGTCAGAAGAACTTCCAATTTTGGAAGCTTTAATTAATTGAGTTAGAAAAGCATCAACCTCTACATCTTTAAGTCCAGGACACAGATGGGTCCTGACCGTCAAAGTCAATAAATGTGACCGAAATGGGCCGACTACTCTTTCTCACAAGCTCTAAGAAAAGACCATAATGAAAGAGCCCTCGTTCATTAGTCTCATGATCAAATCACCAACCCATCACAGCTCAAGTAGAAGACTCAGGTAGGTTCTAAAGGTCAAACTCAACAAGCAACCGTAAATGGTTGAGTTTCTGACGCTCACTTCACTCAATAAGCCGTAAGAAAGGCATAGTGAAAGAGCCCATGTTCGTTAGTCCAATGATGATAGCTATTCAATCTCAAACCAGATCCATCTTGGTGCTACAAGCAACCAGAATCCAAGAGATATTTTTACCTGATCGATAAATCAAGACAATCTAAGAAAACTCTCAATTCAGAGCTGTATTGAATTAATCTTTATGTTCCCTATAAGGTAATATTCGAATCTATTCTCAAATGATCTGATCAGACATAAAGCACGGATCAAAGCTAATTTCCTCATCAAGTCTATTAAAGTAGAAAGCACCAGACAGAGGAAGCAATTCCATAGTTCATACAAAGTTGATGGTCGAACTAAATGAATTATGTAGTTATAAAGTCTATTAAAGCAAGCATCGCTAGGCTAATAACTCAAAATTATAGACCTAATATAAGCCAGAAGATTGGGTCATCCATACACACCCTTTAATAAGTCCGTAAAAGCAACAAGCACATGACTTAGGGTGTACATACACTTCTTGACAAATCAATATGGAAAAATCAGGTCAATCTTTCATGAAGCTCGCCAAGCTTAAAGCTAGGACAGAAGGAATTTCAAATCTCAAAATAAGCAAACCAATTCCTCCATCTAACCCGATCAAGCATGGAAGTAAGGAATCCAAATCTATAAAGATATAAAAGAAAGAGCTCTTGGAACCTTTGAAGTAAGTAATTTGAACTTATTATTACTAACTTAAAATGATCATCAACAAATGTGATTTGTTGTAGAAATCACATCATTTGTTGGGGCATTTTGATCCTCGACTCTATCTCTCGCAATAATAAAGAAGAGAAGCAACCACAAGCAACCGTTCCCTCTCATGCATTTGATTCCTTCATAACTGAAGCCTACTCTCTCATTTGGCTTTTTCTCTTTCCCATTTCATTTGATTGAAGCATCTCGATCCTCTAAGAAGGCTCTCCGACTGCTCCTTCCTTCAAAGGCAAGAGAACCCCAAGTCCTTCTCTCTCACATTTCCCCTCCCAATTCGCCGCTAAGCCTTCTTTCAAAGCCCTTCACTCACTCCACTCTTCCCTCAACCATAAGAAGCATGTACTTCGAATCCTTACTCACATCGCCAATCAAAATCCCTTCTACTCTCGGTTGATTCCTCTGATTCCCCTTATCATGTTGGATCTACCTCAAACTGAAAGGGTTCGGTTCCTCCAATCAAAGACCCTCAAGCCTTTCCATCTATCCGTCTAACCCGATCATTACCCTCTTATCTCTTCTTCCCAACCAGGTGAGCCACAAGCACCCTCCTTCGCGTGATTCTGTTTCTCTAAATCACGTAAATGCTCCTGTCGAAAGGATTGGTAAATTCAGATTTAACTTGCAAAAGAGGAATTTACGGGATTACAAGGGCAAAAATCTAAAAATTCCATTTTGTTAGATTTAAATTAAATCCGGTTTAAATCCTGCTTAAATCCTTCAGTCGAACTTCATACCACTCCGCTTCCATCTTCTTCTCATGGCTTTCTTTCTATTCTATCTCAATAGAATAAAAGAAAGATCATATTTAAACATTATTGCTTTTAGGCTACAAATCAGTTGCACTCTCTTGCAAATTTATTATTATCGAGATCAGGATAATGTGTGGAGATTATATATGTATATGTGTTTGATTTTATGTAGGTTTGAAGGCCTTGTCATGCTCATTAGGGCATGACGAGATGAAAAATAACTATAGTTTTCTTAAGACACCACTCGCTATGCTTATTAGGGTGTACCGAGTAAGCCAAAACTATTATATGAAACCTCCTATGCCGAAATACTGTCAAAATTTTGACTAAATCTGGGACTTAGAAAAAAAATAGGGGAGAAGAATATTTGCATATATATTTGCTTTTATGTAGGTGATTGAAGGCCTCGTTATGCTCATCAAGGCATATCGAGATTAAAATTTGACTGAGGTGCTTCAAAATACCAATCGTCACGCTCATTAGGGCATGACAGATAGGCCAAAATAATTTCAATGTAGCCTCCTATGTGGGAATGACATCAGAATACTGCCAAAATTTTATCTGATATTTCATTAACAAAAACTAAAATAAATTATTTTAAAAAAAATTCTAAGAAAATTTCAAAATTTAATTTGAGTTTGCTAAATTTTGAAGTAAACAAAATTATCAAAATTTGACTTCAATTAAAATCAAGGATTAATCAATTGTTCTGAAATGAACATACATCTCTCACTCAAAATTTGAATTATTTTGGATTTCATATTGAGATAATCAAAAGAAAATTTCAATCATTTTTAAGATTGAAATATGCAATGTTTGGAGATTAATATTTTCAGATACTTGATCATGAAGCAATTGAAATGAGTTGGATATTTTGGTGATAAACATAAGCTTAACATTTCAATACATCATTTCAATTGATGTGAAAGATAATCTGATTGAATATCTTATCAAAACACAAGAGATTCTTTTGGAATTAAGATATAGTCTTCAAAAATAATTCACTCCAAGTAAATTAATAAAAATCAAAAGATTCATAAGAGATTTCTAATGAAATTAACGGATTGCTAATAAGCATAATCAAGGAATTCTTGGAAAATATTTGAAACATATTATTCATCTTATTAAATACTCGAATTGGATTAAAGAAAAATTGAATAGAGTTTATGTTGAGTTTGAGAATGGTCAATATATATAAATGAGAGTCTATTGAACATTCAAAGACTAATCAACTTTGAATAAAAGAAAAAAATTAAAATTCCAAGGGATCTAATAAGATATTAAAAAAAAATAAAATGCCTTCAACGCCACTAGATTTGCAATTCTTCATACAAGCAGATAGAAGGCGATGCTAAGCTAAATTCTCCATGAGTTATGGAGTTTTGTTCAATCCAAAAAATTAAGAAATTTTATTCTAATTATGATTTTCAAAATTAATAATTTCATTAATTAGATGAAATTATGTAAGCTAAAAATACCCACGTGTCAGACATATAGACTTAAAGTTTAAACTTTTATTTGAAAAGGCTGCGTAGGCTAAGTTGGAATTAAGTGAAAATATGAAATTAATCTCTTGATTTAGAAATAAAATTATTTGAATTATTTACCCCACCCCCCACATGGGCCCTGATATTATGCTGATTGCTTAAATTTAGTATTTGAGGATCGTTGCTTCTGCTTCTTGACTGGTCAAGTTAACAAAATCTAAAAATATAATTATTATACAAATTTCAACTTATTGAAATATGATAGTAGATCTGATCCTCTATTATTAAATTAATATAGTCGATAATATCTGGAATAATAAATTAAATGATCAAGCAAATGCATGAACCCCGATGATGGTTGTGTTGAATGGAGATTTCAACCAGAGGGGATTCTTCCATAAAAATGTGATTTTAATTTTAAATTAAACTAACTAAAATTAAGTATCAAACTAAATGTCAAACCTAATATATCATTAAGCTATAAATATTTAAATGAAACTCAATCTAAAAACTTAAAGCTAAAAATTCAACTCACCTTCCGTAATTGTTTGTCTGAGGTGACAAATTAAGAAAACTCTAACTTACAAAGGAGCCAAAATCAAATCAAGTGTTTTACTATATTCACTCTCAGTCAATCTCATGTCAATAAGGGTGTCTGTCCATCGTGTGGCAAGACGCCCACATATGATGCGCAACTAGAGTCCTTCATGAGGGTTGCCACCAAATGATTATATTTATGATCACAATTATAGCCGTATGCTCCTCGACCGCCCTTTGAGTTGTGAACCATAGTATACTGATAAGCTCTCGCCCATGTAGACTTAAGATTGTCTTCTTAGACAAAGATCACCCTAAGTCTACAAGGATTACTTGGACGCCGTAACCTATATATTGCTGATAAGAATCCTTCAATCAAGTTGGGTCGACTACTTCCTCTGACAAAGTATATTAGGGACCACGACAGCCCGAGATGATGGAACCATAGGATCTAGATCGAGCACGTCATCATTCCCCCAACCATCCGCTTTAAGTTAAATAATGATGAATTTCATAAATCTAAATTTCAAAACTCCTTATGTCGCTTTTATACGCACAATGATCTAACGATTAGCCTTAATCGAAAGTTCTCTCTCTGCATTAAGAGGGGTAATTAATTATAGGTGCTTGCACCTATAGGAAACCTGAAATCATATATGAAGTTCTTACAAAATGAGAGCTAAATCTCTAGGTAGTGTCTTATCTACTATTCTATCTGCCTTCTAAAAATTTCACCGACACTTAAATTAAATCACTCTTTTCAATGTGAGAGGTCGGTGGTGAATTTTCGGAGCCCAAAAATAAGCCTCAACAACATTCGGTGGTTCATCATGAGTGATGACGACACCGTCTTCTTCCCCGACAACCTCGTTCGCATTCTCAAAGTTCGATCATCGTCAACCATACTACATTGGCTCCTACTGAGAAAGACATCTCCAAAACATCATCTTTTCCTACAGCATGGCTTACGACGGTGGTGGATTCTCCATTAGTCACCCACTTGCAGTTTCCCTTGCTCTAATGCAGGACCGATGCATACATAGATATCGCGTGCTTTTATGACGGCGACGATCACATCCAGGCTTACAGTGGCTGAACTTGGAGTTCCACTTACATGCTATTTGGGATTTCATCAGTTTAACATTTACAGTGATCTACTTGGCCTCCTCGCCGCTCATCCCATTGTCCCACTAGACCACCACTATATTTCCAAACTCGAAGTCTCGCCATGCGGCTATTCGGTGACTGTTTGAAGGGCTAGTGCAGCTTGATTCTGAAGGGATAATGCAGCAGTGCATTTGCTACGTAGCTGGTTGGCACTGAAAGGTGTCGGTGTTGCGAGGATTTTTCATGCAGGTGGTGAGGGGGATCATTTTGCCGAGAGAGAGGGAGACTCCGTCGAGAACTTTTCTTAATTGGTATCGTCGGGCTGATTATTATCGAAACATAAAGGAGAAAAAAAGTATTATTATAACGTTATATTGTAATGTTAATAATGTTAATATAACCATATAAATAACATATATATATATATATATATATATATATATATATATATATATATATATATATGTATATATATATATATATATATATATATATATATATATATATATATATATATGTATATATATATAGCATGTATTATATATACATATACAATATATATACATATATATGTATATATATATTATAATATATATATATACATATATATGTATATGTATATATATATATATATATGTACATATATATATATATATATATATTATATATATATATATATATATATATGTATATATATATATATATATACATAATATATTATTATATATATATGTATATATATATGTATATATATATATATATATATATATATATAATGTTATTAAAAACATTATTAAAAAGAATATTAAATTTTATAATTTATAATATAAATTCAATTAAGTTATAACTTAAACTAATGATTAGTAATATAAATTATAATTAGGTGATTTAATATTTAGCTTAGATGATAATGTGATGAAAAAATCTGAATATTCTCTCTTAATTTCTTTCTCTCATCATTCCATTTATGGGCAACAAGAGACACACAATTAGTTTGAAGTTTTGTTGATCAATCATGGTGCACACACGATCAAGATAAGGGGATGGGGTGTATCTCAGAGTAGAAAAGAGAGCTGCAAATTGGGAATCTGATCTACTCTAAGGACGATATCAGACGCCTCTCGAGAATATTTTGATCTCATTACTTTTATTTTTATTTGCATAGTTGTGTTAAATTTATTTCTTAATTGTTAATTTATTTCCTTATAGCTCTAACATTCTTAGAGTAGATCAAAATATTGCCATGATGATGTTAAGCTGAAAAATTTATGGAGCACACTTTTATCTTTCTTTTGCTTTGGCTTCAATGTAATAGGTAGGGGATTTATCTCTTTAGGCTATTGGTAGCTCTATGAGCGGTAGTTTAGAGATTTATCCTCATTAAGGACCTTGCACCCCTTTCTCAGTGGCAATAAAACTTTCCCCCTTTTGATTAAAAAAAAAAGATGGCAAAATAAAACTATATATTGGTTGACATGTTTAGGATTAAATTTTGCAATATATAATCCTCCTTCATCCGAACCTAATTCGGAAAGAGAAAATAATTCTTCTTTTGATGAAGGGTTAGGAAAAGGAAAAACTCCACAAGAGATTGATTTTCTTTGTCTTGGACACATTCTTAGTGTTATTTTCGATCGTCTTTATGACATGTTTTGTACAACAACATATTTTTTTTAAGCTTTGGAAAGCACTTGAATCAAAATATGAAAAATGAAGATATGGGTCTAGAAAAATATTTGATCGAATCATTCAAAAAATACAAAATGAGTGATTCGCACAATGTATTAGATCAAGTAAATGAAATTCAAGATATTATTCATGATCTAAAAGAAAATGACATAAGTATGATCGAAGCATTTATAGTTACATCGATAATAAGAAAATTACCACAATCATGGAGTCAATTTGCACAAACACTTAGGCATAATAGAAATAAGATGTCTCTTGATGATTTTTTAATTGTACTTAGAATAGAAGAAAAACAAAAAGAAAAAGATAAAACTCTCACTAAAATTGAATCTCAAATACATGTGGATCTAACAAAATAGAGTAATTTTAAAAGAAAAAAATTTTAAACCATTGTTGACCTCACTTTCGGAGTGATCTCTCAACTTCTCCATCTTAGACATAGGACTCCTCTAGATATTAAGAATTCTTTAGTCTTGAGACACTTCCAGTGATTAGGTGAACACTTAACCTAACTCTAGAGACTTAAAAGGGTTTATCATAGGATTAGGCTATGCATTAGGAATTTAAGGCAAACTTACCAAATCCAACCCATGTACACTCCTTCAAACCAATCCAAATCAAATCTCAAATCAATTCCAACACAATTGATTTTCTCAAATCTCAAATCAATCCCAACTCAATTGAGTTTCTCAAATCTAAAATTAACTCCAAATTCAATTCCAATCCCAAATGATTCAAATCCAAAATCAATTCCAAATCCAACTCCAATCCCAACTGATTCAAACCCAAAACTAATTCCAAATCCAACTCCAATTCCAGATAATTGAAACCCATGATTAATTCCAAATCCAAAACCATCCTAAGCCTTATGAATCACATTCATAAGCTTAGCCAAACCCTTCAAATCAACCTAAAGCCAAGTGATTTCTTTATAAATCACTTATTCCATCATTTGTATTCACAACTATAGATGGAATTGGCATCCAAGTCATCCAAATCAAATGAATATAAATCAAACCAAATTGAAATCCCTTTTCAAACTTTTTGACCTACCTTAGCCAAATTCATAATCAAATCACTGATTCTCTCATGGATCATTTATATTCTCATTTATCTTCACAAATATAAATGAAATATAAATTCAAATAGCCAAAGTCAAATCAATATAAATTCAAAACTCAAATCCAAACCCAACTTATATCCTTTAAGCCAATTTCTTGGATATAGCCAAATTATTCTCAAATCAATCCAAACCCTAGGATTTTTTCTTCGAATAATCACTCCTTCAATCACATTCCCAATTACAAACATAAACTACAATCACCAAGCCAAAATCGAACTAACCCAAGGCAAACCCATGTTCATCCTTTTGACTTGAAATTATCAAATGAAACAAAACATATTTGACTCCAAACCACTTGCAATTGGATTTATATTTCCATCATAAGTCCATATATGTGTTCAACCAAACTTAAATCAAGCCATGATCAAGCTAATTCACCCTTTTAGGTCAACTTAACCTAAAGTAGTGATGTAGAACATCAAGAGGAACCAAAAATTAGAGCCCAAGGTCCATTTACAAGATCTCAAGCTAAAGCCCAAGAAAATTTAGCCCAAGGTCCATTTACAAGATCTAAAGCCCAAGAAAATTCAAGAAAAGTAGTTTAGCCCATTGTTAAGGCCCATTTCATGATTTCATCTTTTTCTTATTTTTTTTATGTAATTTTTAATTTTCTTCTAGAAACTCCATGTTTGAAATTTTGCATTTAAAATTCAAAGCATGACATGTGAGGTGGTTGAATCCACATAAAAAAATGCATGACATGTGGGTGGTTGGCATAAAATAATGAGGCAATTTAATGCTTCACATTAATGTCACCCACTTTTCCCTCCATGTTTTGAATTCTTTTCTTTTGAAATATGCTTGTAATGGCTATAAATAGCCCCTCTTACTTGAATGAAAGGAAACTTTTGGCAATTTTTTGAGTTATTCTTGTGGTTTGAGAGCTTGGTCCAAACCTTGGTAATCCTTGGTGGGAGCTAGTTATCCAACATATCTTCTTCCTTCTCCCCAATACCCGTTCTCTCAATCTCATCAAAAGAAAGAAGCCCACCTCATCAAATTTGGTAAGCTGAAGGAGGGATTTGGATAAAGTTAGCTTCAACAAAGGGAGCATCTCAAGTAATAGACTTGTCTTCAAACTTGTGAGTTTTTCTTGAACTTGTGAGGCTTAATTGATTTTCTTTTATATGATAGTTTAAATACATATTAGTAGCTTGGAAGGATAGATATTGCTTGCAAGTTTATGGTGATAACATAAAATTTCAATTAGTAAGCTCCACTATATATTTTAGCCATTGAACTTGTGAACCTCAAAAAAAAAAAAAAAAAAAAAAGAGAGAAAAAAATTTAATAGAGCACTTTAGTGAGGTAATTCTTCACCAAAAAAAAATATAACCTAGCCATTAGTGCAAATCAAAATCTAATTACTTACTTTATTATCTTTGTTATTGTTTATGGTTAATTTTAGAAGTTTTTTTTATTAACTTATGATAACTTTCTCAAAAAAAAAAAAAAAAAAGAGGCTTGAGCATTTTTCATTTTCATTTTTTTTTGCATAATAATATAAATGTGTTAAACTTGGTGATTTTGGAAGCTAAACTTTTTGTCAAAAGACCTAAACTAAGGAGAGCTTGGGATTTAAGTGGTCTTCTCCTCCTCACTGGAAGTTCTCTTAGCCTAAAATTTCTCTTTGATTGCACAATTATATTATTTTTTTTTCATTTTTTCACTAGCCCCTTTTCATATATCTTTTTTTTTTCATTTTTTTAAAAAAAAAGAAATCTCATGGAACCAAAATCTATCTCTCAAGATCAAGTTGAAAATTTGACTAGATTAGTTGATGCTTTAGATCCAAGATAAAAACTCAACAAATATTAGAAGAAAGTAAGAATCAAATGCAAGAACTTAAAGAACAAATGCAAACTCTTATTACATCTACAAAATAATAGAGTACCAACTCCTCCAATACCTGCCAAACTCGTAATAGGAATAGATGAAGAAGATTCATATCCAAACCATAGAAAATCAACCACTTAGAAGACAATCAATTGCTAGAAATGGTGGACGGGAGAAAATTATTTTAAGACTATAGAAGACTCTAATGATTCAAGTCGAAGAGTTAAAGTAAAGCAACTACGATGGTGTACATGACCCAAATAAATTTCTTGATTAGTTAGTTCAAATGGATGAATTCTTTGATTGGTATAAAATGGATGATTATCAGCGACTTACTTTTGCTAAAATGAAATTAATAGGACATGCTAAAATTTATTGGACAAATACTTTAGCTAAAGAACAAAGATTAGGAAGGACAAACCTAACTTGGATAGAAATGAAAGAAATGTTAAAAAAGTATTGTCCTAGGCATCATGATAAGAAGCTACATAGTCAATTATTAACTTTGAGGCAGTAATTATCTTGTAACGAATACTTAAATACTTTTGAAGATCTAGTTTCTAGACTGATTGCGATAATGATTGGCAATTAGCCAATAAATTTGTTATTGGACTTAGTGACATTAAAATGAAGTTGAATTATTTGACCCACAATCTTTAGGAAGCATTTCATTATGCATTATTGGTTGAACAACAAAAGAAATATGCTTCTCTCTAAAACTAAAAGTCAAGTACCTTCCATTTCTTCTCATAGATCTATTGTTAGACCCATCCAAATGGCCCAACCACTTTGCCTAAAACTACAATTGAGGGAGCTCTAAGAACACTAGGAAGTAATATGTTTTAAATGTCATAAAAGGTCATGCAAAAAATCAATGTAAAGCTCAAATCTTATTTTTAGAAGAAGTTGAAAATCCAATCAGAAGAAGTTTATAATGACACCCATTATCGATGAAGAATTAGAATTAAATGATGACACTCATGTTAATGTGATGAGATGTCTTAGTGTAATTAAAAAAGATGAGAGGAGAAAGAACATTTTTAGCATGTATGTTTTGTGTAATGAAAAGAGATGTAGGTTAGTTATAGATGGAGGGAGTGCTATGAATGTCATTTAACACACACACCTTAACTCGAGCCAAAATCAACCTCACCGAGCCATTTCATGTTATGGGTAAATCATACATCTCTTCCCATCACCAATCGGTGTTTAGTTCCTATTAAAATAGGAAGCTATGAGGATCAAATTTGGTGTGATGTTCTCCTATGGACATTGCTCATATTCTCTTAGGACTTACTATGATATGATAGTTATTCACTATGGTAGGGAAAATACTTATGTTTTTAAACATAATAACAAGACTATTAAACTCTTACCATAAAAGAAAAAACACCCTCCATAACACCACACAAAACAACTTCGACTTGCAACCTAAGCCTCTGAAAGAAAAAATGCCAAACTTCAATTAATTATCATAGAAAATCCTTCTATTATGCCTAATACTATCATTTGATCCTTACTTTAAAACATCTACTCTTCCTCCTTTGACCCCAAAGATAGAAATAATAGGTTTTGGAGAATAAATTTTTTTCGATCCATTTCTTCTTCACATATTACATATAAAAGAAGTCATAGAATCTAATGAGTCTCACATACGATGTGGTATCTTCTCTTTCGATTTTAATGATATTGCACCTGATGAGCTTCCTGATGAGCTACCTCCTCTTAGAGACATTCAACATACTATTGAGTTCTTACCAGGTTCTCAACTTCCTAATCTTCCTCATTATAGGATGAACCCTACTAAGCATATTGAGATTAAGAGACAAGTTGAGGAATTATTAAGAAAGGATTTTATTCAAAGAGTCTTAGCCCTTGTGCAGTTCCAGCATTATTAACTCCAAAAAAAGATGGAACATGATGAATATGTGTTGACAGTCAAGCAATAAATAAAATTACTATCAAATATAGGTTTCCTATTCCCCGATTAGATGATATGTTAGATTTAATCTCAGGAGCAAATTTTTTTTCAAAGATTGATCTAAAAAGTGGATATCATCAAATTCGGATTAGATCAGGAGATGAGTGGAAGACAGCTTTTAAGACCTCTGATGGACTTTATGAATGGCTTATCATGCCCTTTGGACTTTCAAATGCTCCTAGCACATTTATGAGATTAATGAATATTGTTCTTAAACCCTATATAGGTAAATTTTTGGTGGTGTATTTTGATATTACGATTTTTAGTCCTAGTGAAAATGAACATCTACAACACCTACAAATAGTATTTGTAGACAAGAGAAATTATACATTAAAAAAAGTGTTTCTTTTGCAACCGAGGTAATCTTTTTTAGGCTTTTATTATATCCTTCCGGACTTAAACCGATCCTTCTAAAGTAAAAGCAATCTTAGATTGGCCATCACCTAAAAGTTTCTTGAAGTTAGAAGCTTTCATGGTTTAGAATTTTACCTGAGAATAATATAATTAGATGTTGATAACTAATTAAAATTAAAGTTCTTATCACTGCACCAATCCTTAGGCTTCCTGATTTTTCTAAAGCCTTTGAAGTTACATGTGATGCTTCAGGAATTGGGATAGGTGGAATTTTGAGTCAAGAGAATCATCCTATAGCATTCTTTAGTGAAAAGTTAAATGAAGCCAAACAACGATATTCCACTTATGATAGAGTTTTCTTTGTAATTCAATCCAGGCATTGACACTATCTCTTACATAGAGAATTTATACTTAATTCGATCATCATGCCTTAAAATTCATTAATACTCAATGAAAATTAAGTCATAGGCATGCAAAATGGGTTGAATTTTACAAGACTACTCTTTTGTTCTAAAGCATAAGCTGGAATTGAGAATAAACCGCCGATGCTTAAAACCTAATGATTTCCTCTTTAGAATTGAGAATAGATTTGATAGAATTAAAGATGATTATATTGTGTGCCCTGATTTTCACTTAATTTATCTTGAACATCTAGATAAACCAATAACTTTACAAGGGACATTCTTGATAAAAAATGGGTATTTATATAAAGGAAAACCATTATGCATTCCTCGATCTTCTCTTAGAGAATTTCTTATCACCTAGCTACATCTTTGGGTGCGGTCATTTTGGAAAGGATAAGACCATATGTTTATTAGAAAATAGATTTTATTGGCCTTCATTAAAATGTTCAAAATTAGTGGCTCAATGTTTAATTTGTAAACAAGCTAAAACTATCAAACAAAGGCGGATAATACACTTCCTTACTAGTTCCTTATAGGCCTGGGAAGACCTATCAATGGATTTTATTTTAGGATTACCTGAAGTTAGAACATGATAGTATTTTTGTTGTAGTGGATAGATTCTCAAAATGGCTCATTTCTTACCTTGTTCAAAACCAATGATGCTTCTTATATAGCTAAGTTATTCTTTAAGGAAATAGCGACTCCATGGTCTCCCTTGTTATAGGGATGTTAAGTTTGTCTCATATTTTTGGAAAACATTATGGAAATTATTAGGAACCAAATTAAAATTTTCTTCAGCCTTTCACCCACAAACTGATGGACAAACCAAGTAGTTAATCATAGCTTAGGAAATTTGCTTAGATGCTTAGTAGGTAAAAGCCTAGGAAATTGGGATTTACATTTGCCAACCTCAGAATTTGCCTATAATAGTACTACATCTAGAACTACAAAAAAATCACCATTTGAGATAGTCTATGGTCAAAACCCACGACGACCAATTGATGTTGCAAACCTACCATCTCATGTATTTTCTGATGCAACATTCTCATTTGTTAAAGATTTTCAAAGCCTCCATGAAGATATAAGAAAGCAAATTACTATAAGTAATGAAAGTTATGCTTCTAAGGCAAATCATAATCATTCAATAAAAGAATATAAAGAATGTGATTATGTATTGATTCGCATTCGGCCTGAGCGTTATCAAACCACTAGATATAAGAAATTACATGCACGAGCCTGTGGCCCATTTAGAATTCTCAAGAAAATTGGAACTAATGCTTATCACCTTGATTTGCCTGTTGATATGCTCATTCACTTATTAATATTGAAGATATTCTATCATGAACCAAACTAGCAAACCTCCACTTGTTCTCTAACTTTTAGCGAGAAGCAAGCTTAGAAGTTGACTATATATTACCGAGGAAGCACCCATTAATCCAACTTCTGAACATCAGTTTCTAGTTCATTGGAAGAATAAGCCACCAGCTGAAGACACATGGTTGACTAGTACTGATTTGGAGAAGTTAGCCCCACAATTAGTAGAAGATTTCTTAAATTTTAACTCTACGGAGCAGAGTTCAATTGAGCCCAGGGGAGTTGATGTAGAACATCAAGAGGAACCAAAAATTAGAGCCCAAGGTCCATTTACAAGATCTCAAGCTAAAGCCCAAGAGCCCAAGGTCCATTTACAAGATCTCAAAGCCCAAGAAAATTCAAGAAAGAAGTCTTAGCCCATTAGCTAAGGCCCATTTCATGATTTCATCTTTTTTATTTTTTTATGTAATTTTAATTTTCTTCTAGAAACTCCATGTTTGAAATTTTGCATTTAAAAATTCAAAGTTGAATCCACATAAAAAAAATGCATGACATGTGAGGCAATTTAATGCTTCACATTAATGTGGCCACCCACTTTTCCCTCCATGTTTTGAATTCTTTTCTTTTGAAATATGCTTGTAATGGCTATAAATAGCCCTCTTACTTGAATGAAAGGAAACTTTTGGCAATTGCAAAATTTTGAGTTATTCTTGTGGTTTGAGAGCTTGGTGGCCAAACCTGCAATCCTTGGAGCTTAGTTATCCAACATATCTTCTTCCTTCTCTCCCAATACCCACGTTCTCTCAATCTCATCAAAAGAAAGAAGCCCACCTCCATCAAGTAGCCTAAAGACCCTTTTTGAACTAAGTTCTAATCCAACCCGAATTGGGTTGAACCAAGGGCACCCAAGCCTCACATTGTGATCAATAATCATCCTAGAATGATAAATCACTCAAATTAGGTCAAACCAAGTCAACACTTAGCCCAAATGAGACCTAAACAAGCCAAAATTCACTATGATCTAAATTGATTGAAACCATTGATCTAAATCAATCCAAAATCAATTATTAAACATGACCAAGCCCTCACTTGAGCTAGACCAAACCCAATTGGCCCTCCTAGCCTAAGTTTCCCCAAATTTACCAAAAAAAGCCAAAATGGGTCAAATCTTGATTTAAGCCAAATTTATTGTAACCAATGGGTCAAATTCATTCCAAATTGATTGTTGAACTTGACCAAAGCTTTAATTGCCCAATTAAACCCAACCTAGTCCAATTGACCATTAACCCAACTTGGCCCAAGAGGTCAAGTCTACTTAAAATCAAACCAAATCAGAATTGATTAAAACCAAAGCTTGCAATACATTTTAAATGATCAACCAAGCCTAAAACAACCCATGAACTAATCCAATTAGGTTAAATGGGTCAAATTGGTCAACTTGACCCACTTGACCCAAATGAACCTAAATGTACCAAAACCAAATCTAAACTAAATTAAACCAAACCAATAATACCCATAGGCTCCAAATGATCATTTGAACTTGACCTAACTCATGGTTTGACCCAATTTGACCAAATCAAATAACCTAAATGGGTCAAATTGAGCCAAATCAAATCAAATGAATTCCAAATCACTTGAAATTTATCCCAACCCATTTTTAAATCATTTCAAATCTGTCCAAATCAAACTCATAGCCAAATGACCACTTTGCCCTTGGGTCCCATGACCAAATTCACTTGAGTTTTTTCCTTTCCAAGGCCACTTGGCACCCATCTATTAGTCCACATGGGCACCGAGGAGGGTGGTGAACATGACCCAATGAGCTTAGGTTGGCTATGACCCTAGGGGAGGCAAAAATGACCTCCCCAATCACCCTTGGACACTTGGCTCACCAAATTCACTCACCAATCACATGGACAACCACTCTCCCTCACTCCTCCACCTAAAATATGCCATGTAGGACATTTTCCACCTCAAACCAATAAGCCAATCCAAGCCATTGAGCCAAAATGGAAAATCAGCCATCCACCATCCTATCCAAGGAGGGGGGAGATATGTCCCCCTCATTCTCACTAGAAGAAGAAGAGATTCATTCCTCAGAGCTTGAGAGGTCAAATATATACCTCTCCAAGCTTTTCCCATCCATTCTTGAGTTTACTTGCTTCCCATTTCTTAGCTTTACTCAAAATCATAATAGGGGAGATCAATCCTGAGCTCAACTCACTCAGTCCTCAACCAAAGTGAAACTAACCTTACACACACCATCCTTGGACTAAGGTGAGTCAAAATGAATCAAATCGAAGCTTCCTGGCTTGGGGGGTTCGATGAGATAACCTACATGCTGTGGATTAGTCTTCCAAGCTAACTACATCGAATCAAGGCTCCTGTGACTCAACAATGCTTTATTTTATCCAATCGAAGCTTCTTCAATCATTGGAACCGCTGGTCACAAGCTCTGGTAAGGTATGCTATTGATGTTGACCTTAGAGTAAAATTTTCTTGGTCCTTTATGAAAGAAATCATTATGTCATGTGATCTCCACCGTTAGATGTGTTGCTTGTGCTTCCCTGAAGGTGTGAGATGAATTTGAGCTCCTTTTGAGCCTAGGTGAGCTTGGATTAAGCGATGATTGACGAACGACATCCGTCTCTCATTGTTTGGGAGGAGACAGATCACAGACCTGTTTGTTTTGCATGTGATCAGATCGGATAGTCCTGATAAAATCATGCTTTAGATCTCTCTGATTTCCTCCATAACCATGGATTAAACCATGACCATCCGATCTTGGATAAGATGATTGATGGGAAAGTGCATCCACCACTAGCTAACTCAATCAATGGATGTGACAACTTAAATAATAAATCCCGTCACACCACGTGGAAAGCGCCATGCACGCCCCAGTGATTAGAGTTTAATAATTAATCTAATTTTAATGGTAAAACTTCCAAAATTCATAACTAATGGTAAAAAATCCAAAAAAATACAAATAAATACTCATTTTAAAGTTAATTCAGAGGAGAACAATATAAAATTAAAATCAATTAATTTTGAATAGTAATTTTGTCTCAATTTAAATTTTATTGGAAATGTAATTAAGCTAATTACTCTATAATTTTCCAACAATTAATTCCAAACTTTTTGAGATTGATTAATAGAATGACCTTTACCTCTCATGATTTTGTTGGAATTATTGCTTGATTAATTAGAGGAATTTCTTATTTTATTCTTAATCCCTCTCTTAATTAATTAAATGATTAATTAACATGTTAAACATCAATGAATCCATTAATTAAGTTAGCTAAACATTATAAAATAGTGAATGGACATAGAGAATGTGATTAGGACCTCTTTTCCAACCTTTTCCCCTAATTTTATTTCATTTGGGTAACATTTTTCAACTAATCAATTTTAATCAACTTCATTAAATAGTTTAATTAATCAAACTCAAAACCAAGTCATTCCAAAACTCAATCATTGAATTCTTGGGTAGATTCTTAGGTGTTCCATAATCTAAGAGAATTTTAAAGGAAATTATAATCAAACTACATGTGTAGGAGGGTTATAAAAGTACTTAACCAAACCCTTTAGCTTAATTAACCAATAATTATGAGCCAATTGCATTAGGCCTTCATTTTTTTAGGTGCATTGCTGATTTAATTTTCATGTAGTTGCATATCATATATTGACTCATAATTACTTGGATAATTATGCTAAAGTGGTATAAGAAAGGGGTAATTAATGGATTTAATTTTTACAACAATTTAATCAAATCATAAAATCAACTTAATTATATTTGCATTAAATAAAATTAAATCACAAAACATGGGAATGAAAAAATATTCTATAAAACCAAATCAAATATAAAATTAAAATTGACTTTAACAAGCTTTGGTTCCCTTTAAATCCTTTTACATAATGTGATTGCAATTAGAATGTAATTTAATTGAAAGAAATTATATGCTTGTGTTCATTTATTCCTTTCCAATCACATTAAATTATTGAATGACATTTGACTCATGCATACATGCTTTACAAATTTAATTAAAGTAAATGGTTTCCTTTATGGCAATCTTGCATTTAAATTCAATCACTATTTCAAAACTTATAAACAAAAGATTATATGTGTTATAAATGCTAGTTATAAATGCATAGGAGGTGTATGTGATTATAGCTAGAATGTATGAAATGAAATTTATTTCCTTTTATCCATCTATTGATTTGTATAAGTAAGAATGTTAATAGGGTATATGGCTTGGACATCTCGAGAATGCGAGACTTTAGCTAGCCCCATGGAGATCATTTGACTACCTAATTTCCCTAGTTTAATAACGGCACCTAACCTATTTCATTCTAAAATTATATATATTTCAATATAAGGGTTTGGATAAAAACATCAGTTCAATCATGTAAACCATTCAATCAAATTAAAGTACAACCTTTTCACTTGATTTTGTTCTCCAAATTATAAATACATGTGTATATATTTATTAAAAGTAGTATATAGTTTGGACATCCGGGAATGCATGGCTTTAGTTATCCCCAAGGAGGTCATTTGATTACCTCACTTCCTTCGTTTAACAATGACATTTACTTGCTTATGCCTTTTATACATACATATGTGTATTTGATTAGGGAATGATAATCCTTAATCTTTCTATCAAAAATACATACATTGGCAATTATTTAATTATTGGATTAATTGGCCATGTGAGTTTGGAGCTCCTTTCCTTATACACTTCTTCACAAGAATTTAGAAGAGGGCTTCAAGTTAACTTGGAAAACTAATCCAATAATATACATACATTCAAACATACATACTCACATGCATCATTTAAGTGTGACCAAAATATATTATATGTGTAGCTATGTTTAGGGCTTAATCATGTGCATGTTACATGTGTTGAAAAGGAATAAATCAATATGTGTTATGTGATAGTATTTCAATTAAATTAATCTTAAGAAGTCTTTCACATTAAATGGAATCATTTAAAAGAGAACCCAAACTTAGGACCCATTAAGACACATAATAAATCATACATTAAAGGGAATTTAATTAATGAATCTACCTAAAAATGCTTTAAGGTAGAGAGGAAAGAGGGCTCTCTTCTCTTTTCTTCTCTTCACAACATTTAGTCACTAAGTGTGGGTTCATTCAAATCAAATCAAATCAACAACTAAAATTGACAAGTCAACTAAATCACTTAAAATAAAACCACCATCTAAATTGAATCTTTCATACCTAAAAAACTCCAACAAAGCCTACAAGACCTTAAATGGCACACACCTTAGGCTAAGTCACCACTTCTAGCTCGATGTTAAGGCAGTGCATAGTTTGATGTATAATTTTATTTTCTGGTGTAATATTTTAGACTGAATATTAAAATGTATGTGCGTAGACTGGATGATAGGGCGATCTTAACCTAATCATATCTTTTGCAGGGGATTGTGCTTAAGGGGCCATTGCAATAAAAATTAAAAAAATATATATAAATGCTTTTGTTGTAGCTTGTTTAGCCCTTAAGCATAGTCCAAATTAGGACAGATGGACTTGGTTGCCCATGTGTAAGGTGTTAAGTTTAAATTATTATTATAACTACTTGAGTTGTGCGGTATGTTTATGTAACCTTTGTTTTGCAAGTTTAGTTAGATTTAGCTTTCCCATTTTGATGTAAAATTTTCAATTAGGATTTAGAATGAATGTTATGGGGGATTACGATGAACATTGGTTAAAGTGGTCAAGTCCTTTTTGTACCATGTCATTCTTTGGAGTGAACCAAATCAAAGAAGAAAATGGAGGAAAGAAAGCATGAAGACCCCATAATATGAATTCCTTTTAATCATTCATTTGTAATCCAGTTATTTAAGGGTAGAGCTACCCATTTTCCTTTTCGGTTGTGCGATGGAACCCACATGTCTTTTTTTTTTTTTTTGCACTAATTTTATAAATTGATTGATGTTATGTTTATGATTGCGCAATTAGGATGCAATGATTTTCCTAGTTTCTTAATTATTTGATGATTGTAGAATGGCCTGGATGCTATTAGGCTCTTAGGAGAAAATAAATTTTTTATCCAATTAATCAACTCAAAATTAAAATTAAACAACTCATAGCCTCACCTAAAGCCTAGGACATAAATCAAGCTAATAAAAGATTTAGCAACCCCTTAGCTAGATATTGTATGTCTCATATCATGCATAAAATCATCTTGATTCACTCTTGCTTATGGAGGGCTTCCACCTTTGCCAGAAAAAATGGCTTGACCTTTGAGACCATGATAGAAACACACCTCTTTCTTACTGATTTTGGCTCATGCATTAGGCATATGAATCCCATAGCCTGTGTCAAATAAAAATGTTCAAAAATGAAAATAAAACTTAACAAAATTTGCATTAGATTAAGTCATGAGTTCATGCCCTTCATGATCTAGTCTCTTTAGGAGTGAGTTAAAGACTTAGTTTTTTTTCTAAATAAACAACAACCTAGTTGTCTTGCAAAGTATAAGACTTGCCTATATGTATTTAAAATCATGGAGGAGTTAGTTGGCGGCCACCCCTAGGTGGTTGTATGTTCAATAGTCGGGTGATTTGTTCTCTCTTATGGAGGTAAATCATATGCCTATTTTTGCCTTAGATTTAGGTCATGATTTGACCCTTGCTAAAGCTCCCTAAATTTATGATCTGAGATTTCTATTTCCCTTTACAGGCTACAAGCATAAATCTTCACCTCTTAGGTATTTCTACAACCTTGTGTTATGGAATTATAAGCCCTAGATTTCTAAAAAATTCAATTCAAACAAATAATTCTCTTAAAACTTAAAAATATTAAGCCTAACCATAGGATAGTTTGGGATGCTGGTTTCTAGCATCGAGCATCCTCTCCTTTGGTTTCAATAATGACTCCCTCCTTTTGATCAATCCCATTGGATCTTCCAAAAATAACCAATTGATTGATAGTCTTATCTTTGAAATCTTTGGAGACAATGATCATTTACCTTAATCAAGAGTATTCTTAAGGAATCTCATTCCTTAGGATGTAATTAACTATGGGGCTTGCCTCCATAGGGAACAAACCCAGTTTAAAAAAACCCTATTTTACTTTTTCATATAAAGTAGGGGAAGAATCTCTGGTACATTCAAAGGCTCATTGTTCTTAGGAGTCCTTATTAGGTGATTAAGTCCATTGTAGGATGGTGGCTTCTATCTCTCGAGATAGTACATCATTCCTCAATGATGCACCTGATCACTCTAATAAGAATATTTGTGAATCTACACGGTGTCCCAACAATATACACAAACAATTATTTTTTTATTATTCTTCAAATTCCCCCAAAGAGAGTTTTGATGAATAAGAAAATAAAACACCACATGTACTTAATTAAATCTCTTAATTTAATTAATCATTAATTATGGGCCAAATTATATTAGACCTTTTGATTTCTTATTTTATTTTATGCATTTTATGTTGACTCAAAATTATTTGATTAGTTATGTTAAAGTGATATAGGTAAGGATTAATTAATATACCTAAAGCTTAAAGATGACTTAATTAACTCATAAAACTCTCTTATTACCTTTCATTAAACTAAATTAAATCACAAACATGAGAATGGAATAGGATCAAAAACTTTCCCTCATTTCATTAAATCAAATCAAAACATAAAATGAAAGATGGCATTAACCAAATTTGGTTTTCTTTAAATGCTTTTATTTGATATGATATTTAAGTTGATTGTATGAAACATGTGTCTTATTATTTCATTCCAATCATATTAAATGATGTCATGTGGTTTCATGCATTCATGTTTTCAAAGTATTTAAAATTTAAAATTATTTAGTTTATAAGTTAACCATGTGTTGATTAACCTATGAATATTTGTATCTATTATCTCTTTCAATAATCTATATTGATTTACATAAAGTTTGAATGTTAACAAGTGTATAGCCATTTGAATATTTGGAGTGATGCAGTGAATAATATTATAAGAAACTATCTTTATGATTGTAATATAGTCTTTTATAATCTATATTGATTTACAGTTTGAATGTTAACAAGTTATACCCATTTAATAAGGATGAACTTTTTTATACTTATATGTACATTTTTTATAAATGGAAATATCATTTTTCAACTTTAGCACACATGTATGAATAATTTAATTAAAAGAAATACAACTTTTGCAAGATTTTCCATTCTTGTAGTCATTTGTACATTCATGTGTATTCAAGAATAGTGGGTATATCTAGTCTAGACATTCCGAGGATGCGAGGCTTTAATTAACCCTAAGGAGGTCTTTACCTACATGCTTAAACTTTTATACACTTGAATGTGCATTTAGCTAATGAAAAATATTTTTTCAAAATATAAGCATATTTCATTTAAAATGCTCTAAAAGAAATATATTGCATGTATAGTTATACTTGGGATTTAATCATATGAATGTTACATGTGATGGAAAGGAATAATGTGATGTATGTCATGTGTTAGTAGTTTACTAAAATTAATCTTAAGAAGCCTTTCATGTTGAATGCAATCATTTAAGGTGAACCTAAACTTAGGATTAATGTAAAATATGTAATAAGTCATTCACTAACGAGAATTAAATGAAATTAACATGCTTTAGAAAGTGGCTTAAGGTAGGGATGAAAGAGGGCCATCTCGTTTTTTCTCTTTACAACATTTATTCACTAAGGGTAAGCCACATAAAATAAAAGAAAACACAAATTAAGACTTGTAAATCAATTAAAGCACTTGAAGTGAAACCACTCTTTAAATTGAATCCTTTCATATTTAGAAATCATAGCCTTAATGCTTAGTTAGGATATACCACACAAGCCTTAATACACACACATTAGAATTAAGTCACCACTTTAACTTTATGTTAGGATGGTGCATGGTGTGGTTTATGTTTTGTTTTGTGATGTATTATTTTAGACTCGATGTTATGGTGTATATTTCGTAGACTGGATGTTACGTCTTGATTAGCCTAATCATGTTTTTTGCATGGAGTTGTGCTTAAGGGGCCACCTTAAAAAGAAATATTAATGTTTTGCTTGCAGGTTGCTTATGCCCCTAAGCATAATCCAAGTTAGGACAGGTGGGCTTGGTTACTCATATGAAGGGTGCTAAGTCCAAATTATAAATATAACTGCTTGGGATTGAATGTATGTTTAGCTAACCTCTATTTTACATGTGTAATTAGATTTACTTTTTCATATAAATGTAATTTTGTAATAGAAATTATGATTACTGCTATAAGTGGATTAGGATGAGCAGTGGCCAGAAGGCTTAGCCCTGGGGGTGCCCTGTGATGCCTTTGGTGTAAATCAAATCAAAAGGATGAAAAGGAGAACATGAAGAAATAAAGAAAAGAAGACCGCCCATAGCATGTATTATTTTATAATCTGGGTTGTATAAGGGTAAAGCTCGGCTACCAGTCTTTTCTTTTTTTCAAGGTGTACTGCGAAACCCAGTCGCACTGGCCTTTTATTTTTTTACACAATTTATACATGCTTGGTTGATATTATGTTTAGATTGTGCATTATACTTAAGTCATGCTTTGACTTATGCTAAAGCTCCCTAGATTTAAGATTCGAGGTAGTTGTTTCCTTTGGGCTACAAACATAAATCCTCACCTCTTAAAAATTTCCATAATCTTGTATTATTGGATTATAAGTCCTAATTTTCTAATAAAATGTTAACTCAAAACATATTAATCTCTTCAACTTCAAATACATATGCCCAATTATAGGATAAATTGGAATGCTCCCTAAGCCTTCTAGCATCATGAACATTTCCTACTTCCTCCCTTTAGATTCTAAAAATAAGTCTTCTCCTTGAACAATCTCATTTGATTTTTCAAACATAACTAATTTAATGCTAGTCTAGCCTTGAAATATTTGGAGACCCTAATTGTCTACTTTAATCGAAAGTCTTTGTTGACCTCACTTTTGGAGTGAGCTTTCAACTTCTTCATCCTAGGCATAAGGACTCCTCTAGACATTAAGAGTTCATTAGTCTTAAGATACTTCTAGTGATTAGGTGAACACTTAACCTAACCCTAGAGACTTAGAAGAGTTAGCCATAGGAATAGGTTATGCCTTAGAGGTGTTAGAAAAACTTGCATACCCTATAACTTAAACCCAATCTTTAGTTTCTTCTTTCAAGTCAAATTTTAAATCCAAACCAACTTCAAATTCAAATCAATTTCAAACTCAAATCAATTCCAAATCAAAATTCAAATCAATTCCAAAAATCCAAATCATGAATCAATTCCAAATTATTGAAATCCATGATCAATTCTAAATCCAAAATCTTTCCTAAGCCATTTTGATTCCATCTTATGGACTTAGCCAAACCAAATCCAAATCAATTCAAACTCAAAAGATTTTCTCATAACTCATTTATATTCACAAATATAAATGAAATATAAATTCAAATAACTAAAACTAAATCCGAACCCAAAATCTTTCCTAAGTCACTTTGATTTCATCTTATGGACTTAGCTCAAATTAAATCCAAATCACTTCAAACTCAAGAGATTTTCTCATAACCCATGTATATTCTCAATTATATTCACAAATATAAATGAAATATAAATTCAATCAACCAAAACAAATTTCTAAACTCAAACCTAAATCTAACCTAAATCTAACCTTACCCTTTCAAGTAAAATTCTTGAACTTAGCCAAATCAAACTCAAATTAATCCAAGCCTTTGTATTTTCTCTTCAAACAATCAATCCTACAATCACAAACCAAGTATAAACACAAACTTCAATCATCAAACCAAAATCAATCTAACCCAAATCAAACTCATGTTCATCCTTTGAACTTGAAATTGTCAAATGAATCAAAACTCATTTGACTCCAAATCACTTGCAATTAGATTTATATTTCAATCATAAGTCCATATGTGAGTTCAACCAAACTTTAATCATGCCTTGATCAAGTCAATTGACTCATTTAGGCTCACTTGACCCAAAGTGATCTAAAGCACCTTTTTGTGCCAAATTCTAATCCAACCCAAATTGAATTGAATTAAGCCCATCTAAGCCTCACATTATGAGCAATAATCATCTTAAGATGATCAAACACTCAAATTGGGTCAAACCAAGTCAAACCTAACATTTGACCAAGTCAACACTTAGCCCAAATGAAACCTAAACTAGCCAAAATCCACCATAGGCCAAGTTGATTGAAACCATTAATCTAGACCAACCCAAGATAAATGATTGAACATGTCCAAGTCATCATTTGAGCTAAACCTAGCCTAATTGGCCACTTGATCCAAGTTCACCCAAGTTGACCCAAGTTGTCCTAAAAAGTCAAAATATGTCAAATCTTGATCTAAGCCGAATTGATTGCAACCAATGGGTCAAATTCATTCTAAATCACTTGTTGAACTTGACTCTCACTCAACTAGACCCAACCTAGCCCAATTGACCATGAACCAAACTTGACCTAAAAGGTCAAATCAAGCCAAAATCAAACTAAACCAAAATTGATCAAAACCAAAGCTTACAATACATTTCAAATGATCAACCAAGCCTAAACTAACCCATGACCTAACCCAATTAGATCAAATGGGTCAAATTGGTCAACTTGACCCATTTGACCTAAGTGAACAAATGAACCAAAACCAAATATAAATCAAATTGAACCAAACTAATGATACAAAAATACTTCAAATGATCATTTGAACTTAACCCAACCCATGGTTTGACCCAGTTTAACCAATTGGTCAACTTGACCCAAGTTGACCCATTTTGACCTAAATGGTTCAACATGAGCCAAATCATATCAACTAAGCTCCAAATTCATTGAAAATTGGCACAACACATTTTTCAATCATTCCAAATATTCCTAAATCAAAATAAAAGCTAAATGACCATTTTACCCCTTGTTCAAAGGGTAACATATGATCAAATTCACTTGGAATTTGATCATATTCCAACTCAAGACCACTTGGCACCCTTCTTGTTGACCATTTGGACACCAAGGAGGGTGGTGCACATGACCCAATAGGGTTGGGTCAACCAAACCCAACCCAATGCCAAAACTGACCACCCCAATCAAATTTCTCCTCATGGATCATCTCCCACACTCATTTTAACACATGTGCACCTCCACACTCCCACTCCTCTATCATAACCGAACCACATGGCACTCATAACAACCAAAATAACCTATTCAATGAGCAATTTGATGAAAATGGCAAAATGAGCTTCGGTCATCCGATCCAAGTAGGGGGAGATATACTTGTCTCATCCCATTCCAATTCACCTTCTTGCATTTGATTGAGCTCAGAGGATCAAAGGCAAGCTTCTCCAAAGTTTTCCAAGCATTCCTAACCTCATTTGAAATTCCCATTCTTAGTTTTGCCTAAGCCGAAAATAAGGGAGGTGAGGGAGGTTTCCAACTTAGCCAATTCTCAACCAAAGTCCACTTTCTCTTGCAAGCACCATCAAGGCACTAAGTCGAGCTCATCCAAAGAAAATCCCAAGCATCCAAGTAATGATAAGGGGGAGTTAGACCAAAGTCGCAAGCCATTGAAGCAAGCTTTGGTCAATTGGAAGATCCATTATAAATTGAACCCTCAAACCTTCAACAAGGCTTTGTCTCCACTAGATGAAGCTACCTCCACAGTTGGAAGCACCGATGATAGCCTCCGGTGAGGTATGCTTCAAAATCAAGCTCCCATTGAAAATTCTTTGGTCATTTGTGAAAGAAATTTTAATCCCATTGAATTTCCATCGTTGGATGTGCTTCTCCTTGCTTCTTGATGGTGTGGGTTGAATCCTAGCCCAATCCAAGCTCAAGTGAGCTCAGATCAAGCCATGGAGGATGAACCACCGCCTCCCGTGTAGGGGGATAAATCATCCCATCCATCGCATGTTTTAGATGGTCCCATTAATCCACTTAGATCCAATGATTTAATCCTTCGTAACTGCGGGCTTAATCTCAACAGTCCGATCTTTGATCGAATGACCCAAGGGAAAGCGCATAGCACCACTGGCTGATGCAGCATCTGATTTGACAACTTAAACAACCAATCTCATCATGTCATGTGCAAAGCACGTGCCGCATCAGCAACCCACGTGGCGCCGACTAGATTAGTTATATAATTAGGTTATTTAATGACCTATTAATCACAAAAACTTCAAAAATTCATAACTAAATGTAGAAAAATCCAAAAAATGCAAACTCACCTTTATTTTAAAGATAATTCAAAGGGGAATAATATAAAATTGAGTTTAATTGCTTTTGAATAGGAACCTTCATCTAATTTTAGTTTTATTAAAAATGTAATTAAGCTAATTACTCCCTAGTTACTTCAATAATTAATTCCAAACTCCCTATGGTTAATTAGTGGGTTTACCTTTGCCTCCCATGATTTTCATGGAATTTATTATTAGATTAATTTAGGTAGTTGTTTGTTTCATCAATTAAATTATTAATTAACCTATTAAAATGTGATAAATTTATTAATTAAGCTTATTAATTATCTTGGAATAGTGGATATACTTAGGGAATGGATACAAATTGATTAATGATTTAATCATTTCATTGAATAGCATGATTAATCAAACTCAAAACCAAAAATTAATCTAGAAACTTAATCACTTAATGAATCTCAATCTTGGGTAGATCCTTAGGTGTTCAAAGGCCTAAGGTAATCTTAGGGAAATCAAATCTAACCCACATGTGTGGGAAGTGTTATGAAAGTACATAATTAAACTCTTTAGCTTAATTAATCATTAATTATGAGCTAATTGAATTATGCCCCCTTTCTTTCTTAGGAGTATTGCTGATTTAAATTTCATGTAGTTGCATATCATATGTTAGCTCATAATTAGGGTTAATTATATTAAAGTGGTGTAGGTAAGGGGTAATTAATGGATTTAATTCACACATTAACCAAAGCAAAACATCTTTTCACACATGGGGGAAATGGGTTAGGACCAGCAAACATCTTTTCACATTTCCTAAATTAAATCAAATTCAAAATTAAAATAAAAAATCTCTTTAAAATAATTTTGATTTACTTTAAATAATATGATCTTATAGAATTATCCTTAGGAATTAATTAAGATGAATAAAATCATGTGCTTGCATCACTTTATCTCTTTCCAAGTATGTTAAATGTTGTTTGTCATGTGAACTCATGCATTCATATCTTTAAAAAAAATTAAATAAATGAAATATTTCCTTTATGTCAAATTGCATATTTTGGCTAAAGTAAGAATATGAATGACTATTATCCCTATTAAATCAAAAATTATTTTCAAAACTTACAAATCAAACATTAAAAATGAAGGTATGCTGCTTATAAATACTTATAAATCTGCATGTGATTATAGCATAAAATGTGTTATGTGATTTCCTTCTCTTTTCTTAACATGGATCTGAGTAGGATTTGCAAAGTGTATAGTTCATATGTAAATTGCATAACTAAATCAAACAAAAATACAAACCTTTTCCATGACTCCTCTTCCATTCATTCCATTTTGTACATGCACATGTATTTAAGAAAAGTGATATATTAGTTTGGACATCTCAGGGTTATGAGGCTTTAAGTAGCCCCAAGTAAGTCTTATACCTTACACCCCTAGTGTAGAAAACAATGGCACCGTACTCACTTATGTCTTTCATACATGTAAATGTGTATTTGATTAATGGATACAAGAGTCCTTTTCTACTTAAACAAAAAAGTCATGCATTCATGAAATATCCAAAATTTTCTTAAACAACATTCCTTAGTATTCATCATCAAAGTGTGCTAAAGTATTTGCATTACATGTATAGCTATGCTTGGGATACATTCATATGCATGGTATACATGTTGGAAAGAAATAAAGGGTTGTGTGTTATGTGATAGTAATTCACTTTAATTAATCTTAAGATATTTTTCTTATTAAATATATTTATTTAGAGTAAATCTAAACTTAGGAATAATTAAAACACATAATAAAACATTCACTAAAGAAAAATTATTAATGAATCTACCTTAGAAATTACTTAATGTAGGGATGAAAGAGAAGTTCTCTTCTCTTTTCTTCTCTTTACAACATTTAGTAATTAAATATTGGTTCATTCACACCAAATAAAATCATCAAATAAAAATGACCAAATCAACTAAATCACTTAAAATAAAACCACCCTCTAAGTTGAACCCTTTCACACTTAGAAAATTTCAACCCAAAGCTTACAGCCTTAAATGGCACACATTAGGCTAAGTCACCATTTCTAGCTCTATGTTAGGGCGGTGCATGATTTGATGTCTGATTTTATTTTTTGATGTAATATTTTAGATTAGATATTAGGGTGTATGTGCATAGACTGAATGATAGGGCAATCTTAGTCTAATCATTATCTTCTGGAGGGGATTGTACTTAAAGGGGTGCTGTAATAAAAATATAAATACTTTTGCTGTTCAGGTTGCTTATACCCCCTAAGCATAATCCAAAATAGGCCAAGTAGATTTGGTTACCCACGTGTGGGGTGCTAAGTCCAAATTATTCATATACATGCTTGGGATTCTATGGTGTGTTTAGCTAATCTCTATTTTACAAGTTTTAGTTAGATTTATTTTTTCTCATTTTCATTAAGATTTGGAATGAATGTTATGGGGAAGTGAATGTGAACATTGATCATAAGACTATGTCTTATGTACCATGTGAAGCTTTGGAGCCAACTACATCCCAACTGACCAAAAGAAGGAAAGAAAGAAGAAAAGAAGAAATGATGAAAAGAAGAAAGAAGAATGAAGAATGAAGACCCCCATAACATGAATTCTTTCTAAATTATAATTATTCATTTGTAATCTGGGTTGTATAAGGGTAGAGCTCGGCTACCCACATTTCTTTTTTGGGTTTGTGTGATGGAGCCCAACCACAAAGGCCTTATTCTTTTGTGTTAGCTTTATAAAATAGTTTGATGTTTGTTTAGCTTGTGCATTAAGATGATATATTTTTCCTAGTTTCTTCCTTGCTTTGCTAAATGGCCTAGATGTGATTAGGCTATTAAAAATAAATAAATTTTCTATCTAATTAATCAACTCAAAATTAAAAATTAATAACTCATAACCTCACCTAATGCCTAGGATATAAATCAAGAAATAAAAGATTTAGTAACCCCTTAGCTAGATGTTGTATGTTTTATATCATGCATAAAAATCAACTTGCTTCACTCTTGCTTATGGAGGGCTTCCACCTTTGCCAGAGAACATGGCTTGACGTTTGAGAGCCATGGTAGAAATACACCTCCTTCTTTCTGATTTTGGCCCATAACCAAATTCTCATGCATTAGGCATATGAATCTCAAATCCTGTGTCAAACTAATTGTCTAAAAATGAAAATAAACTTAACAAAATTTGCATTAGATTAAGTCATGAGTTCATGCCCTTCATGATCTAGTCTCTCAGGGAGTGAGTTTAAGGACTTAGTCTTCTTTCTAAATAAACAACAGCCTAGCTATCTTACAAAAGCATAAGACTTGCCTACATGTATTTAAAATTGTAGGAGGAGTTAGTTGGCGGCCACCCCCAGGCAGTTGTAAGTCCAACAGTCGGGTGGTTTATCCTCTCATGTGGAGGTAAACCATATGCCCATTTTTGCTTTAGATTTAGGTCGTGTTTTGGCCCTTGCCAAAGCTCCCTAGAATAAGGATCTGAGGTTGTTGTTTTCTTTTATGGGCTACAAGCATAAATTCTCACCTCTTAGTCATTTTCATGATCTTGTATCATGAAATTATAAGTCCTAGATTTCTAATAAAAATTCAACTCAAATAAATAATTCTCTTCAAATTCAAAAATGTAAAGCCTAACCATAGGATAGTTTGAGATGCTTACTAGGTTTCCTAGCATCGTGAGCATCCCCTACTTATCTTCTTATGATTTTGATACTCTCCTTTTGATCAATCTCATTTAATCTTTCAAAAACAACCAATTAATTGATAGTCCTATCTTTGAAATCTTTGGAGACAATGATCATTTATCTTAATTGAGAGTATTCTTTAGGAATCTCATTCCTTAAGATGTAATTAACTAAGGGGGCTTATTTCCATAGTGAACTTAACTTAACAATGCTGATTTAAAATAAATCTTATTTTACTTTTCCATGTAAAGTAGGGGAAGAATCTCTGGTAATTCGAAGACCTATCATCCTTAGGAGTCCTTATTAAGGTGATTAGGTCCATGTAGGATGGTGACTTCTGTCTCTCGAGAAAATACAACATTCCTCAATGTGGCACCCGATCACCCTAATAAGAATATTTGCGAATCTACCAGGTGTCCAACAAAAGTGTTATTTTTATTTTTTTCTTCATTTAATTCGTTTAGATGAAGATGAAGATAAAATAATTCAACATAGTATTCTTAAGGAATTATCATTCCTTAGGATGTAATTAATTATGGGGGCTTGTCTCCATAGGGAACTTAATGAACTTAGCTTAATATAAATCCTATTTTACTTTTTCATATAAAATAGGTTAAAAATCTCTGGTACATTTGAATACCCATTATTGCCTTAAGAGTCCTGATTAGGTCCATTATATGGTGATAATTTTTATCTTTTGAGATGGTGCATCATTCCATAATGTTGTACTCGATCACTTTAATAAGTACCCCTAAGATCTGTGTGGTGTTCCACATCTAAAAATAAACACCATAAGCTAATGAGAGAAAATCCCATTTTCTACAAAATACACATATGCATCTTTCATTTAAAGTGTGCTAAAAGAAACATATTATATGTGTAGGTATACTTAAGATTTAATCATATGCATGTTACATGTGATGGGAAGGAATTGTTGAACATGTGCCATGTGATAGTAATTCAATCATATTAATCTTAAGATGTATTTCATGTTGAATAGAATTATTTAAAGTGAACCTAAACTTAGGACTAATATAAAATATGTAATAAGTCATTCACTAAAGAGAATTAACTTAATTAATATACTTTAGATGTGACATAAGGTAGAGATAAAAGAGGGTAATCCTCTCTTTTTCTTCTCTTTATAATACTTAGTTGCTAAGTGTAGGTCAAATGAAATAAAAGAAAATACTAAGTAAAATTCCCAAATTAATTAAACCATTTAAAGTGAAATCAACCTCTTATGCTTAAATGCTCCCTCACATTTAGAAAACTATAACCTTAAAGCTTAGTTGGGACATACAACCCAAGCCTTAATACAGACACACATTAGAATTAAGTCACCATTTCTAGCTATATGTTAGAGCGATGCATGGCATGATGTATGTTTGGTTTTATGATGTATTATTTTAGATTAGATGTTAGGGTGTATGTTTCGCAAGCTAGATGTTAGGATGGTATTAGCCTAATCATATTTTTATAGGGGATTATGCTTAAGAGGTGCTTAAAATAAATATGAATGCTCTCTTTGCATGTTGCTTAAACCCTTAAACATAATCCAAATTAGGACAGGTGAGCTTGGTTATCCATGTGTAAGGTGTTAAGTCCAAATTACATATAACTACTTAGGTTGTATGGTGTGTTTAGCTAATATTTGTTTTTGTAGGTGTAGTTAGATTTACTTTTCTAATTTTTAATGTAATTTTGTATTAGGAATTAGGATTAGTGTTATAGGGGATTAAGATGAGCAGTGGCTAGAAGGTTTTGTCCTGAGAGGCCCAATGATGCCTTTGAATCAAGCAGATTTGAATCCAAGAAGGAAGAAGCAAGAAGAATGAAGATAAGAAGACTCCCCATAACATTTATTTATTTATAATTATAATTATTCTTTCATATTTTGGGTTGTATAAGGGTAGAGCTCGGCTACCCACTTTCTCTTTTCTAGGTGTACGGTGGTACCCGACCGTACCGGCCTGTTATTCTTTTGTGCTAATTATAAAATGTTTAATATTATGTTTAGCTTGTACATTATAAATGGCATGCCTCTTCATAGTTTATTTATGATTTGCGTTTGTTGTATAGCCTGGATGTGATTAGGCTCTTAGGAAAAAATTAATTTTTCTACCTCAACCCCAACTCATAACTAAAATTTTCTATAACTCATAACCTCATGTAAAGTCTAAGCATTAAATTAATATAATTAAAAGATTTAGCAATCCTTTAGATGAATTTTGTATATTTAATATCATACATTCATATTTCTTCACTCTTACTAAGAGAGGGTTTCTATCCTTGCATGATAGGGGAAGACTTGACCTTTAAGGGTCTCCTCTATGGTGGAAAACACCTTTTTCTCTCTAATTTAGCCCATAATCTCATTTCATCATGCATTTAGACATATAAAAATCCTATGTCCTTTGTCAAAATGAAGTGTCCAAATCAAATAAAAATTAAAAAGATTTACATTTTTATATTAAGTCATTATTTATACCACTCATGCTCTAGTCTCATAGGGAGTGAGTTTAAAGACTTTAGTCTCTTTCTGTGTAATGATAACCCAACTATCTTGCAAAATCATATGACTTTCCTATATGGATTAAAAGTGTTGGAGGAGTTAGTTGGTTATCACTCAAGGTGGTTATAAGTCCATCGGGTGGTTTACCCTCTCTTGTGGAGGTGAACCATATACCCATTTTTTCTTAGATTTAGGTCATGTTTTGGCTTATGCCAAAGCTCCTTAAATTTAGAATTTAAGATTGCTATTTTCTTCGGGCTACTAGCATAAATTCTCACCTCTTTGGCATTTTCACAACCTTATGTTGTGGGATTATAAGTCCTAGCCTTCTAATAAAATGCCAACTTTAATAAAATCAATCTCTTCAATTTTAAACATATAAAGCCCAACCATATGACAGATTGAAATTCTCACTAGGATTCCTAGTATCATGAGCATTTCCTACCTTATCTTCTTTGGCTTCTAAAATAAGTCTTCACCTTGATCTTTCCCACTTGATTTTTCAAACATAACCAACGTATTGATAGTCTTACCCTTGAAATTTTTGGAGATAATAATGATCTACTTTAATCGAGAGTATTCCTAAGGAATTCATCTTCCTTAAGATGCACTTAACTATGGGGGTTTGCCCCCATAGAAACTTTTAGAAACTGATTTAATATAAAACCTACTTTATTCATCCATGTAAAGTAAGAAAAAATCTCTGGTATATTCGAAGACCTATCATGCCGTAGGAGTCCTTATTAGGTGATTAAGTCCATTTAAGGGTTATGTCTCTATCTTTCAAGATAGTATGTCATGCCTCAATGTCGTATCTGATCATTTCAATAAGTACCACCTAAGATTTGTGTGGTGTCCCCCATACACATCCAAAAATAAACACCATAGTGGTTCACTACTTGTTCAACATGATTATTGTCTTATTTTTGAGTCAAATAAGATTATTATAATCAAAAGTGGATCATTTATGAGTACGAGATATTTATGTAATGATTTATTTAAATTAAATTTATCATTTTCTAGTAATAAAGTACTTTGCTTAAATCCTTCTATTTCATTAATTATTACTTCTAATATTTGGCATGCAAGATTAGGACATGTAAACTACAAAACAATTAAAAGAATTATGTATATGAATTTAATATCTAAAAATAATATAAATAAAGATGTGAAGTATGAAATTTGCTCTCAAACAAACTAACTAAAATACTATTTAAATCTATTTCTATTAAGCAAAATAATTTATTAGATCTTATTCATAGTGAAGTTTGTGATTTAAATGGTAATTTAACTAAAGGATGTAAAAGATATTTTATTATCTTTATTGATGATTTCTCAAAATTTTGCTATGCTTATTTAATCTGAACTAAAGATGAAGTTTTTGATATATTTAAGAAATATAAATTAGAAGTAGAAAATTAATTAAATAGGAAAATTAAAATTTTAAGATCAGATAGAGGTGAGGAATATATTTCACTTTTATTTAATAAATTTTGTGAAGAAAATAGTATTATACATCAAGTTACTCATCTATATTCTCCTCAATCTAATAGAGTAGCAGAACAAAAATATAGAACATTAATTGACATGGTGAATGTAATGCTAATTTCACAAATTTACTGAACAATTTATGGGGTGAAGCTTTATTAATAACTTATTTTATTTTAAATATGATTCCTTAAAAAGATTCTAATAAAAAACTTTATAAATTTTGGAAAAATAGAAAACCCAATTTGAAGTATTTAAAAGTTGGGGTTGTTATTATCTATTCCAAGGTAAAAGAGAAAATTAGGATCTAAAAGCTAGATTGTGCATTCACTGTATATTCTCTTAATAGTCCTACTTATAGATTTATTATTATTAACTCTTATATTAGTAATATTTCTATTAATACAATTATGGAATCTAGAGATGCTATATTTTTTGAAGATATATTTTCTATGAAAAATAAGATTTCAAAAATTTATTAATCAAAAATAATCTTCAATAGAGAATTCTATAATAAATAATGATGATATAATTTTAACTATTAAAAATGAGGAAAATATTAGAAAAAGTAAAAGGATTGGAAAAGAGAAAATTTTAGGTGATGATTTTTATTCTATTTTAACTGAAATATTTATTTTAGAAAATGATCCTACTAGTTTTGATGCTGCTATGAATTTTATAGATGCGCCATTTTGGAAAGAAGTTAATAATAATAAAATATACTATATCATATCAAATAAAACTTGGGTACTTTGTGATTTACCTCTAGTTTGTAAACTATTGGATGTAAATGGATATTCAAAAAGTAATTAAAATTAGATTGATCTATAGATAAATATAAAGCAAGATTAGTGGTCAAAGGATATATACAAAAAAGTGGTGTTGACTATTTTGAAATTTATTCTCCGGTTACTAGAATTTCTACAATTCCTTTGCTTTTAGATTTATCTTCACTACATAATCTAGTTATACATCAAATGGATGTAAAAACTGTATTTTTAAATGGTGATTTAGATGAAGAAATTTAAATGGATCAACTTGAAGGTTTTATAGTAAAAGGTCAAGAAAGTAAAGCTTGTAAATTAGTAAACTTTTTATATGGATTAAAATATGCTCCTAAAGAATGACATGAAAAGTTTGATAAAGTAGTATTAACATATGGATTTTTTATTAGTGAGTCTGATAAATATGTTTATATTAAAATTGTTGATCATGATTATGTTATTTTATGTCTTTATGTTGATGATATTTTAATTTTGGTATAAATCTCAATATTGTAAATAATATTAAAGAGTTTCTATCAACTCAATTTGATATAAAAGATTTAGGTGAAGCTAATGTAATACTAGGTATAAACATTTATAGAAATACAAATAACATTTCTATTACTTAGTCATATATTCAAAAACTTTTTAAAATTTTTAAATATCAAGATGTGAGTCCTGTAGGCACTCCATATAACTCTAGCTTACATCTTATATATAATTTAGGTGATAGTGTATCATAATTAAAATATTCTCAAATAATTGGTTATCTTATGCATCTAGCAAATTATTCTTGACCTTATATTACTTATGTTGTAGGAAAATTGAGTAGATATACTAGTAATCCTAGTGAAACTCAATGGAAAGCACTAGAAAGAATTTTTAAATATTTATAAGGTATAATAAACTATTGCATTAATTATAGTGGTTTTCCTATAGCACTAGATGGATATTGTGATGCTAGTTGGATTGCCGACACTAGTGAAACAAAAGCCTCTAGTTGTTATGTCTTCACATTTTGTGGTGGTGCAATATCATGGAAATCTACAAAACAAATATTAATCTCTATATCTATTATGGAAGCAAAATTTATAGCACTTGATATTACTACTTCTGAAGCTAAGTAGTTTAAAAGTTTATTATTTTGTTTAGCTTGAATTGAAAAACCTATACATGTTATTTTAATAAATTGTCATAATCAAGCAGCTATAGCAAAATAAAAATGAAAAATGCAATGATAAAAAATGTCATATTAAAATAAGACATGATTCTTTATATGAATTATTTAAAAGAAGTGTTGTTACTTATCATTTTATTTACTCTGAGAAAAATATTACAAATCCATTGACAAAAGGGTTTGCCAAGACTTCTATATTGAGATCATTAGAAGAGATGAGGTTAAAATAATCATCACAATGAAAACCAAACCTTCAGATTAGAAACACAAAGATATAAGGTTAAATTTGGTAAAAATGAAGCTGATCGAATGATTGGTAAAAGCACAATTCTAAATATTATAAATATCATCTTTATATATATTTGTGCTAAACTATAATAAAAATAAGGTTGAGCTATAGCTCTTAATGAGATCAAAGGCAAAAATTTTATAAGATATTATAATTCCAGTGTGTCTTGGAGATCTCACCTATATAAGTGTTACAGTAATAGACCGCTGTAATGAGATCTTATTAAGATCCTAAAATATTTATGAATTGCGATGAAAGTGCATGTCCTTTAAAGCGCACTCTTGAGTAAAACTTATAGTATGTCTCATATTATGTGTATACCAAATAATACAATAATTTATATACTTAGTTCAAAATTTTGATTACTATAATATTTATTATTGTTAGATTTTGGTTATACTAAGTGAAAGTTCAAACCCGGAAGGTACTTTCATCGAATGCATGATAAATTTGTCCAAAATGAAAATTTTGATTTTTGATCTCTTATTTTATTCACCTCAAGTTTATTTATAAATATATTTTTTTATTAGAGAGGGAATTATTATGAAAAAGTAAAGGAGAAAAAATATTATTATAATATTAATATAATGTTATAATGTTATATCATAATATTACAATATATATATATATATATATATATATATATATATATATATATATATATATATATATATATATATATATATATATACGTTATTCTTAAAATATTATTAAAAAGACTATTAAATTTTATAACTTATAACATAAATTAAATAAATATTAATTAATTAATTTATAACTTAAAATAATGACTAGTAACTGCTATAAATCATAATTAGGTGATTTAATATTTAGCTCTCATCTTTCACTTATAAATATATGATAATGTGAGTTTGAATGGGATGATAAAAATCAGAATATTCTCTCTTTATTTCTCCATTCACAATTTTTCTTGTCATTTTCTTCATTTCATTTTTGGACAACAAAAGACACGTGATTAATTCAAAGTTTTTGCCGATCAGTCTTGATGCACGCTGATCAAGGCAAGGGTGGATTGTATCTCACAAATAGAAAAGAGTCAAATTTGTGCACCCAAGCCTTGATCTACTATAAGTATAGTGTCATCGATATCTCTCCCAAGTTATTTTGATCTCCTTACTTTTATTTTTTATTTATATATTTATATTAAATTTATTTCTTAATTGCTAATTTATTTTCTTTTTTTTTTAGTAACAAGATGTCCACCTCTAATCCCACCCACTATGTGGCGTGTGACTTTGGGCATGACTAATCCCACCGGCAACAGTGCAGTTTCTTTTCATCCGCTAAGTTAGTGCACCCTGCTCTGAAGGGGAATCGAACATGAGCTGGGGAGTAGCCAGCCATGCTCGTCTTCACTAACCGAGCTAAAGGCGATGGGTATTTATTTTCTTTTTAGTTCTAACAGTGAGTACATGACTTACGTGTTCAATACTCGCCCCGTTACGCGCAATTCTTGTCAAAAACCATTCCATTATTACCTTTCTTCGGCTTCATATGATAATTCTCGCCGCACCACTCTGACTCGCTATCGCCATTTATTTTCTTTTTAGTTCTAACACTGAGTACATGACTTACGTGTTCAATACTCGCCCCGTTATGCGCAATTCTTGTCAAAAACCATTCCATTATTACCTTTCTTCGGCTTCGTCAATCTTCGTCGGTCACCATCATGATGACCTTCATCGTTAGTGGCTGTTCCCACTATTCACCTCATCTGTTACCACTTGCAACTGTTACAACCTGAATGTGACTATATAGCTGTTGTTGTCTAATTTTGGGATTCCCATTGTCAACCCTTCTCATATACAATTATGTAATCCCGTTATCGGGAAAACTTTTACTCCAAAACAAATATATAGTTGAAGCTTTTCTTGGGCTAGCCTTGATTTTTTTCCTCTTTTGAGGTTTTCCGTTAAAATTGAGTTTTCTTGTTCACTTTTAAATACGTATTGTCTTTGGATTTATAACAAGGCTAAGTAAACTTTTACTCTGCATCGGTTTTCTAATAATAGTTTTGATCTTGTTGGAAAACTTTTACTCTACCACAACTGATTTTTTGCTCTTTGGGTGTGGCAGCTCGGTGGCGACGGCGGCGGCGGTGGTTGACAACCGTCGAGTGGTGGCACGATTGTGCTTGGAGGATTTTCAAGCTTTAGAGCTCTCTCCTCTCTCTTTCTTGGCCTCCCCTCATATGAGGAATGAGGGGCTATTTATAAATTGGAGGAGTGGTGTCTCTGTAAATACATGCAAAACCTGTACCACTCCACTTCATCGGCCGGCTCAAAATGATCCCTTTGATCATTTGATGTATTTTAAATATTTGAATGCCCAAATGAAGTCAAAATTTTGAGATCTTGGGTTTGTTAGATCCGGCTCGTCGAGATGCTCGATTTGACTATAAACACTCCATGTTTGAGAGATTTTTAGGTGTTTAACTGATATCCCAAAGTTTCCAATGATATTTTAAGTTTTTGAATTCGACCAGTTTCAACTTCGGATCAGTTTGCTTTTAATGTCAAGATTCATGCTTCGACTAATAGAATTTTCAATGTCATATCAATATATATATATATATATATATATATATATATATATATATATATATATATATGCTAGAAAATTAGTTGTGGTATAATAAAAGTTTACGCCTTAATCTTGTTGTAAAATCTAGCACACACACAGATATTTGAAGAGAGAACAATAAATCTAGGATTTTTGACCTATCCGAGATTATTTGTTGGAGTGCTACTCGATGACGTTAACCTGTATGGAAGAGGCCTTGGGAAGTCCACCTAGGACTTTTGGCCTATCTTAGGTATTAGTCAAAACATTATTTGATGTCTTACCTGTATAGAAGAGACTGTGGGATGTCCACCAAGGACCTTTTGACCTATCCTACGTATCAGCCAAAGTGTTACTTGACTTCTTACCTGTACGGAAGAGGTCTGATCAAGTCCCCTTGGGATTGATCATGCCCTGATTGAGATACAACGTAAGTTGCGTATTTCTCAAGTGGTAGGATTAAATGAAGGAGATTCTTTGTCAAATCTTCACTCGATGACGTTAACCTATGTAGAGTAGGTGTAAAGTTTTGACCTATCTGAGGTTGTTTGTCAAAGTGTTACTTGATGATGTTAACTTGTATGGAAGAGATCGAATCAAATATGCTGAGGATATTTGACCCATCTGAGGTTGTTTCTGAAAGTATTACTTGATGAAGTTAACCTATATAGAAGAGGTCAAATTGAATCTACCAAAGATTTTTAACCCATCTGAGGTTGTTTGTCAAAGTATTACTTGATGATGGTAACCTATATGGAAGATGTTGAATCGAATCCGCTGAGGATTTTTGACCCATCTGAGATTATTTTTCAAAGTGTTACTTGATGACGCTAACTTGTATAGAAGAGATCATCGAATCAGGATTTTGACTATCAGGGTTATTTGTCAAAGTATTACTTGATGATAGTAACCTGTATGGAAGAGGTTGAATTGAATCCGCCAAAGATTTTTGACCCATCTGAGGTTGTTTGTCAAAGTATTACTTGATGACAGTAACATGTATAGAAGAGATTGAATCGAATCGGTTGAATATTTTTGACCCATCCGATGTTCTTTGTCAAAGTGTTACTTGATGACGCTAACCTATATAGAAGAGGTTGAATCGAATCTGCCAAGGGATTTTGACCTATCCGAGGTTGTTTGCCAAAATATTACTTGATGACAGTAACCTGTATGGAAGAGGTCGAATTAAATCCGCCCAAGATTTTTGACCTATCGGAGGTTGTTTGTTAAAGTATTACTTGATGACAGTAACTTGTATGGAAGAGGTTGAATCGAATCCGCTGAGGATTTTTTACTCATCTAAGGTTGTTTGTCAAAGTGTTACTTGAAGATGCCAACCTGTATAGAAGAGGTCAAATCGAATCTGCCAAGGATTTTTGACCTATCCTAGGTTATTAGTCAAAGTCTTCGCTCGATGACATTAACCTGTGGGGAGTAGGTGTGAAGTTTTGACCTATCCGAGGTTATTTGTCAGAGTCTTCACTTGATGACGTTAACATGTGTGGAGCAAGTCTGAAGTTTTGACCTATCCAAGATTGTTTGTCAGAGTCTTTGCCCGATAACGTTAACCTATGTAGAGTAGGTCTAATCAAAATCATTAAGTTTTGACCTATCCGAGGTTATTTGTCAAAGTCTTCGCTCGATGACGTTAACCTGTGTGGAAGGGGTCAAATCAAAACATTTGTTTGAACTTGTAGCCAAAGTTGCTCCTTGATATTTGCCTTTTTCATTAGTATTACTGACTTGCTTCTAGAACTGATAATCAATTAGATGTCCATAATATTGATTTGGATAATCTTTTGAGATTAAGAGTTGTCCCCCAGTCCAACAAAAGCTGAAAGATCGAAGTTTGATGAATCTTCATTTTTCTTATGTGTTCCTCGAGAGTAAGATTTTCTTCACCATATCGGTGGTGTTGTTCTGAATATAAAGTCAAATTATCAATCATTGTGAAGATGTGAAGGGAATGTTTCCCATAGATGGTGCTCCACGCGCTCTCCACGCGCCCACGCTCACCCGCCGCAGCACGCGCACCGCAGCCAGCGCTCCCGTGCTGCAAAATGTAAAACCCAAACCGGTCGGTCAACGAGGATAGTTGATGCCTCTTTCGAGGTAAAATTGGAGCTTCATCGTATGAACTACAGGCCTTGCTCGCTTTCAAACCGGGTCGGTCCGACGAGGACAACTGACACCTCTTTCAAGGAAAAACTGGAGCTTCGCCATATGAACTACGGGCCTTGATCACTTCCAAACTCGGTCAGTCCGATGAGGACAGTTGATGCCTTTTTCGAGAGAAAACCGGAGCCTCATCATATGAACAACCTACCTTGAATGCCTCAAAACCCGGTCGGTCCGAGGACAGGTGCCGCCTCTTTCGAGGGAAAACCAGAGCCTCACCGTATGAACTACAACCTTGATCACCTTCAAACCTGGTCAATCTGACGAGGACAATTGACGCCTATTTTGAGGGAAAATTATAGCCTCGTCGTATGATCTATGGGCCTTGATCGCCTCCAAATCCGGTCTGTCCAACGAGGACAGTTGACGCCTCTTTCGAGGGAAAATCAGAGCCTCACCGTATGAACTAAGGGCCTTGATAACCTTCAAACTTGATCGGTTCAACGAGAACAGTTGACGCCTCTTTGGAGGGAAAACTGAAGCCTCGCCGTATGAACTACGGGCCTTGAATGCCTCAAACCGTGCATCGAGAGGACGGTTGGCGCTCTTTTGAGAAAACGGAACCTCGTCATATGAACTACGGGCCTTGATCACCTTCAAACCTGGTCAGTCTGATGATGATAGTTAACGCCTCTTTTGAGGAAAAATCGGAGCCTCGCCATATGAACTACGGGCCTTGATCGTCTCCAAACCCGGTCAGTCCGACGAGAATAGTTGATGCCTCTTTCAAGAAAATCAAACCCTCGCAGTATGAACTACGAGCTTTGATCTTCTCCAAACTCGGTCGGTCCAACGAGGATAGTTGATGCCTCTTTCGAGGGAAAATCGGAGCCTCACCGTATGAGCTATGGGCCTTGATCAGCAAAGCGAATGACCTTCTTTTAAGAAGAAGATCAGAATTTCGCTGACAAAAGAAAAAAAATTTTACTCTAGCCCTTGAACTTCTATTAGATAATTTCTCATCTAACGTAAAAGAACAATAGAGAATATGAGAGTTGTGTCTCCTTACTTGACCATATGAGGTTTTTATAGATCCACTGTAGGGGAAAAGAGAGAATAAATTAAAAAAAAATCTCAATCTCCTCATTATGACATTTAATTAGAAAAAATACCCTCTCCTCATTATGACATTTAATTAAAAAAAACTCTCTCCTCATTATGATATTTAATTAGAAAAAAAACTCTCTCCTCATTATGACATTTAATTAAAAAAAACTTCATCTCTTTCAAGACTAAATGTCGATATATATATATATATATATATATATATATATATATATATATATATATATATATATATATATATATATAATCAAATAAATAAACATTGATAATTATATTGATGTAATTACATATAACATAATACAAATCATAATAAGTAAAGTTATTTAATATATATTTGGATGAAATAAGTAATGTCATCCAAAAATAAGAGCAACGATATGATAAGAAAATTCTACTAGTGAGCAGAATCTTGATGCAAGTCGATTACGAGTTAAGACTAACCCAGATCAAGCGCTTAAAATATTATTAAAAAATTTGCGATATTAATCGACTCCTAAATATGGAGTTTTTATAGTCAAATCGAGTGTCTTGATGAGTCGAATCTAACATGCCTAAGATCTCCTAATTCTGACTTTATTTGAGCATTCAAATACTTAAAATACATCAGATGATCGAAGGAATCATTTCGAGCCATCCAATGGAGTGGTTTGGATTTTACATATATTTACAGAAACATCACTCCTCTAATCTATAAATAGCCCCTCATTCTTCACATGAGAGGAGGCTAAAGCAAATGAGAAGAGGGAGCTCTGAGGCTTGAAAATCCTCCAAGCATAATCGTCTTTACTCGGATTTCGACCACTGCCGTCGGTTGATCCGCGCCATTGTGGCCACCACCGCCAATCCCGTTAATCCGCAGTGTCATCATGCCAATACCAGTTGTCATTTACCGCCATCATTTGGCCAACGACCATTTACGCCCGTCATCGATCATCGTGTCGTCAACCCACGTAGTACTTCCACCGCTGCGACCATCTCCAGGTCATCACCATGATCGCATCGATCGACATGTTCACTATCACCAACACTAATAACTTACTAACCAACTTTATAGTTGTTACTGATTCTAGGATTCCCATTGTCAGGCTTTCTCATATACAATTATGTAATCCCATATCGGGAAAACTTTGTTGTGGGCTCCGAAAATTCGCCATCGACTTTTTCGATGAAAAGAGTGGTTTAAAGTGTTGGTGTAATTTTCAGAAGGCAGATGAGATAGTAGATAAGACACTACCTAGAGATTTCATCATCATTTGGTGAGAACTTTAGAACTCATTTCAGGTTTCCTATAGGCGCAAGCCCCTATAGTTAATTATCCCTCTCAATAAGAGAGAGAGAACTTTCGATTAAGGCTAGTCATTAGATCGCTGAAAGCATAGCATATAGTAACAGCATGTAGAGTTTAAGAATTTAGATTATGAAATTTATCATTATAACTTAAACCGGATGGTTGGGGGAATGATGATGTACTCGATCTAGATCTCATGGTTCTGTCATCCCAGGCAGTTGCGATCCCTAGTCTACTTAGTTAGAGGAGGTAGTGGACCCAACTTGACAGAAGGATCCTCATCAGCAACACATGGGTTACGTCGTCCAAGAAATCTTTGCAGACCTGGGGTGGTGTTTATCTAAGAAGAATATCTTAAGTCTACCTTAGCTGACAGAGGGTTGTTTGCCCTATCAAGTATACCCTATGATTCACAACTCAAAGGGCAGAGTCATTGGGGAGCATATGCTACGGTCGTGATCGTAATATAATGGAGTCGGACTGGCCAAACCACCCGATCAGGGACTCTGGTCATAACTGCTTCATTTGTGAGCCTACTGGCCAAGCGACAAAGTTCAGAGGACACGGACCACGTCCTTACTAGGAAGAGATTGATTGAGAGTGAACATAGCAGAATACTTGATTTGACATTGGCTTTTTGAGCTAAAGTTTTCTTAGTTTGTCAATCCCAATAAACTGTTGCGGAAGGTGGATAGATTGAGTTTGGTTTAAGTTTTTAATGATAGAGTTTCATTTAAGCAATTTCAATTGATATTTAAAAATTGATTAATTTGAATATGTTTAAGAGTTTTAGATCTCCTCTGTTTAGGCTAGAGGATTAGATCTCACTGAGAATCAATTTTTAAATATTTCCGACTTGAAACTCTTTTAGGTTTTAGGTTTTATTAACCTAACGATCTAAGATTAAACGGGAAGCAACAGCATCCTGACTTGAATTTAGATATTTAACATAGTGTCGGGGTACATGCTGGTGTATTTAAGAAGTTAGGTAGTTTTTTTTTTTTGAATTATAAAATTGATTTTATATTTTCATTTAATTCCAATTTTAACCTGCGCAGCCTTTTTAGATATTAAAATTTGTACATGAAATCTCTATGTCTGAGCACATGCAAGTATTTTTAGCTTAGTTGATTTCATATAATTAATAAAATTATTGATTTTTTAAATCATAATTAGAATGAAATTCCTCAATTTTTGAATAAAGAAAGCCCTATAATTTTTATAGATTTTGATTTAGTATCGCCTTTTAATTTCATAGATTTTGATTTAGTATCGCCTTCTGTCTGCTTGTACGAAGGGTTGGAGATCTCGTGACGAAGGAGGGATTTTGATTTAGATTGTAGTTTAACACATTACTTGCACTATATTTACTTGTTGAGTTTTTGTAATTCTCCCAATTTGATTGTGCTCAATTTACATCAATTTTAATAAGTTATGATGATTTCAATGTTTATTGCTTTAGCCCCACTTATGCTTATTAGCTAGCATAATAATCACCTCCACATTTATATAAGAGTTATTAAACTCAATTTGGACTCACCCTAAAATTTTGATTTTATTACAAATTTGTTATGCGTTTAGCATTAGTCCCCCCTCAATTCAATTAAAGCTTACCTAATTTTGAGAAATTTATAATAAAAGAGAACTCACTCATTACTTCTCTTTAAGCCATAAAGAATAGCTATTAGAGTTTGTGAGTTTAATATTAGCCTCTCCTAAATTTTACTTAGATTTTAAATGAACATTACATTCTTTCCAAGATTTGTTTTAAAGGCTCCCCTTTTTTATTTGATGCTATAAAATTAGCTGCAGGTTTTCCTACTTAGCGCTCCTAAATTAACCCATTCCATTCTCCCATTTTTCTAAGTCAAAATATTTGAAATTTGCGACCTCCGCATCATCCCAGATATAGGAGGCGATGAGTGTTTTGGCTTTTCGGTATGCCTCAGCGACACTTCATGACATCTTTTCATCTCGTCGCGCTGCTTGAACTGAACTCAAATCAAAAAATACAAACAATGCAATATATAATCATCCCCCCTTTTTTTCTAAATCTCGAAATTAGACAAAATTTTGGCAGCATTTCATCTAGGGGCGACATCAACAAAACTACTGGTACACCACTAAGCGTAACGGCGGTGTCTTCACATCTTTATTTTTTCATCTTATCGCCTGAAACGAGGTCTTCAAACCAAAGCAAGTGTGTGTATATATATATATATATATATTAATTCATCCCACATGTTGACATATTTTGTGGTACTATAGTGATAAAGCAAAGCAGGTTGGATATATCGATTGGGAATGCAAGGTAAGGGGTGTGAAAATCGAAGGAAGAATTCGTCTGCTGATGATTTTTTCCCCGATTTGCAGCGCAGTGGAAACGGGACGGCTAAAGAGAGGGAGTGCGGTACCAAAAATCAATGGAAGAATTTGCCTGCTGATAATTTTCTTCCCTGATTCATAGCGCAGTGGAAACAGGACGGCTAAAGAGACGAATGCGACGTCAAAAATCAAAGGAAAAATTTGCCTGCTGATGATTTTCTTCCCCGATTTGCGGCGCAACGGAAATGGGATGGCTAAAGCGAGGGATGCGACATCGAAAATTGAAGGAAGACTTTGTTCTACGATTTTCTTCACGATTTCGCGGTCGCGAAAGCGGATACTAAGTCGGCGTTGAAAATCGAAGGAAGAATTCGTCTCGGCGATTTTCTTTTGATTTGCCTGATGAAACGGACTAAAAAAGTGCGGCGCGAAAATCGAAGGAAGAATTCTGATGATTTTCTTGGCGATTTACGCAAAAGGAAGGCTAAAGCGAGGAATCGGCATGGTTTGAAGAAGAAAAGCAGGTGGGTCGGGATAGTCACAGATCTCTGGATGAGATCTCACGGCAGGGCCTTTTTTTTTGAAACTGGATCATAATTCTGGTGAAGGAAACCTGACAGCACGGAAGCGGCAAAACGACGAGATTTAGTCGGCAGGATTCGGCGGATGTGAGTTTCGCGGTATGAGGCAACCACATCCTTCGGGTGGCGGCGGCGGTTCAGGTGAGCGCGGGAGCCGAGGCGCTCGAGCGGGTAGTGGGTCAGGGGTGGTCGCAGGTGAGCCAGGGGCGAAGCGCGGCTTCTGGTCTGAGACGCTCGGGTTAGGCGATTCGTCGCATGCTGGACCGGTGGTGTAGTGGAACGCGCGGGTCGCGTAGACACGGACGGTGAGAGCGACAGCGTAGTTCGGTCAGAGACGGGCCGGAGCGCATTGGCGAGTGAGTCGATCGCGGATGGATCTGGTGTCGTTCCGATGCACTGACAACGGTCACGTCGGAACAGGATGTTTGCGGTGGGTCCGGGGACACAAATGGCTGAAGTGGTTTATGGGTCGGACGGGCTTATGCGCATTTGTCGCATTAATGTAGCATGCTGTGGGGAATCAGACGGATTGAACAGAAAAATTGAAACAAAAAACCAAAGGAGAATTACCTTGTGTGCAGAGAGGGAGAGGGAGAATGCAGGAGAGAGAAAACGGGAATTGGAAATGAGGAGAGAGTGGGGGAGAATCCGGGGGAGTGGGAAGTTTTCTGCCAAAAAGGGAGGGAGTGGTTATCTTTAAATTATTATTATTATTATTATTATTTTTAATTTTCTTTTTCAGAAAACTGAAAATAGGGGGAACGGTTGAGTATGGGGAAATTTGAGAATTTTTAAATTAATTTTAAATTAATTTAAATTGTTTTAATTTAAATTTCATGCCGGTAAATATACATAGTCTATATATATCGATTTAGGGTAATTCTATTATTCTAAAAGCAATGGAACTATCCGTTTAGCGATCGGAGGCCGTTTGGTTTGAGTCGGCGACAAATTGAGTCAATTTCAGCTCGAAATACACATCGCCGTTTTTGCTCGCTCGATTTTTGCGCAGGCTCGTCCGAATTGAGTGTAAATAGTCTTCTTTGATAGATTCCAGCATTTCGAAGTCAATGGTGCTATCAATTTCATAAACGGAGTCGTTTGATCCTCATCGGTGCCTCCTAACCTCGATATACGTGCAGGCACATTGACGACTCGAGCACTTGATTGGTTGCTCATCAAGTCATGTAATATTTATATCTTGACCAATTTTGATGTTCTAAATGCGATGACGAAGTCCGTTCATCGATCGGAGGTCATTTGAGTTGATTTCGGTAACGTCTTGCGTATTTCAGCCTCGGTTTGCGCGATGTCACTTCAATCACTCGATATTTGCACAGACTTGTCCGAATTGAGTGCTCGCAATCTAATTTGATAGATTTTGATATTTTGAATCTAACGGCACAATCAATTTCATGAACGGTGGTCGTTCGAACATCGTCGCGGCTTCTCGACTCTGATATATGTGTCGACACATTGATAACTCGAGTGCTTAATCAATTGATCGTTAGATTTTGCAATATTTATATTTTGATCAATTTCGATGTTCGCATACGGCGAGTCTTTATCGATCGAAGTCATTTCGATCATTTTCGGTGATATCCACTGCATTTTGAACACCGATTTGCGCAATGTGAAGTCCGTCGAATTTGACTTGTGGGCTTGTCTTAATTTTGTGACGCATATATGAAGGTCAACATTTTTACTCCGAAACAGATATGTAGTGGAAGATTTTTACTAGGCTAGATCTCGTGATTTTTTACCCTCTTCCTAGGGTTTTTTTCACGTAAAAAATTCTGGAGTTCCTTATTTTGTTTTCAACTATCTGCGTGTGTGCTGGATTTTCCATTAAAGTTAAGTCGTGAAGTTTTATTCTACTGCAATTGGTTATCTAGCACACAATAATATATATATATATATATATATATATATATATATATATATATATATATATATATATATATATACCGAAAAGCATCTAATCAATGAAATTTAAATTAATAAGAGGATAGAAAAACCTAATTATCATAAATAATTATATCAACAATTAGTCTATAAAATTTTAGATATAACCTGCTTCACTTGTCGCTAATAACATCATTAAATTTGCAGAAGATAGTAATTTCTCCATTAAGGGATACCGGGGTAATTTCTCCATTGAGAGATGCCCGATATTAGTACCTTTGAAGTGGAAAGGCTGGATTAAGTGCATTATGATGGTGGTCCGGTATTCAAATTTGTTTAGCAGGAGTAGCCATGGCCTCAAGTGGAGAAGCCATGATAAGCGTGAGACCAAACTTCTCCCTGAGGTCCAAATCCTTAGGCGCCATTCCTTCCAGCAAACTCCATTCAAAGGATTGAATGAGTGAGGCCAGCATGAGCTGCACCATACGAACACCCAAACGCAGCCCCGGACAGATCCGCCGTCCTAAACCAAATGGCATGAGCTCGAAGTGCTGTCCGCGGAAATCAATCTCGCAAGCTCCCACCACGAACCTCTCCGGCAGAAAGTGATCCGGGTTCTCCCAAACCCGTTCGTCTCTACCGATAGCCCATACGTTCACAACCACCTGACTGTTCTTCGGCACCATGTAGCCGTTTATCTCCGTGCTCGCCTCTGCTTTGTGAGGCAAGAGAAGGGGAACCGGCGGATGAAGCCGGTGTCTCCTTTAGTACCGCTTGGAGGAATGGTAGTCTTGAGATGTCTGACTCTTCCACTTCTTTCTCAAAGCCGATAACTATCGCGATCTCCTTGCGAGCCGTTGCCATCAGTTCTGGCCTGTGAAGCAATTCCGCCGTCGCCCACTCCAATGTAGTCGAGCTCGTCTCGCTTCCAGCGACAAAAGAATCCTAATAAAATTTAAAAGAAAAAAAAATCCAATTTTCTTTGAGTATATAGTGAAAATTAATAAATTAATGAGTTTTTTTTTTAAAAGTATCATTAGAAATTTAATTAGGTTAATTAAGTATTATTAAAAAAAATTTAAGAATAAGTATAGTCATTAAATTAGTGGGCCACGTCGGTTCCTACATTGTGGTTGTATCTTAATGATGTGTCGCCCGCTTGACTTCAGATAAAGTCTACCTAAGTGGGCGACTCGATGAGACGAGATACTTATTGGGTGTCGACATATTAGACCGATCGGCCTATCTCGTATCCTCTATTCATTGACCGCTTCCTCCGACCAAACTCTGATCGCCCTTTATTTCCATCCGGACGGTCTCCCCTCTCGGAACCGACCACATGCGGCGTCTTGTCCGTGTCGATAGAACTTCTTCTTTTTTCCCTACAGCCGCTTTTACGCCGTTTGACGACTTCCCTCTCCCATCTAGCAGCCGTTGGAAGTCAACATTAGCTTTCGGAGATGATTCCGGGAACTCCATTTCATTCGAGGAAAATTTCCTTTGGCGGATTCTACATTTTTTTGCGCACTTCCCCGTCATTCTTTGTAAACATACAGTAAATCACTTTCTTTATCAATTTATAAATTAATAGAGTACGTGTGCTAGGGGTTAGAATTGTATGGTTAGACTTTTATTTGGGATTTAATTTTTAGGTTTGTGTTGGCGTTGCGGTTTAGTGTTAAGTAGCCAAAGATAGTATTAATTAGGGTGTCGATTAATATAAATTTATGATTATTCATATAGCTTATTTAGCAAGAATGAATAGAGAATTTGTTTCGCCGATTCTATTCTATGGAGGCAAACTGAGTATCGATGAGCAATTCAGTCCAAGTTATGTGGGAGGTCGAAATCGTTCAATTAAGGTTCTGCGTCACAGTAGCTTACTAGAATTGAAGCAATGGATTATGAGAACTTTGCACATTGATTCAGAGCATCACACAATCACTCTTATAAGCCGTTATCCGGTGGGTAGCAGTTTATAAGCGTCATAATATATCGGCGATGGCGTTTGTGAAGTAATACTACGAAGCTTCCGTCGGATGTTAGTGTTATATGTCGAAGTGGAGGATGTTGATGTTGCATCACATCGGTGATAAGGTCGATAGATATACCACGCGGCGACACAGATTTCATTGCACATGCATCTCTAGGGACACAATGCAACTGATTCTACATTTGGTTAATGGCTAGTTTTTTTTTTTTGCAGAGCACCATGCTTGAGGCTGCGTCACACTTGCTTATGCTGAAGGAGTGGCCCATCACGTGCAGACGATTCATCCGTGGCTAAGCGGGTGGGCTACTGCTTGTTAGCCATCTTCACTTCATCGCTAGATCATCATTTCTTGGCGCCTTGGTTGAGATGATCTCCGTAATACCTTCCTGTTGTTGTCGATGAGATGACTGTTATACTCCAGGACGTAGCGATGATCCTAAGACTATGAGTTAATGGGCCACCTATCATTGGTCTAATGTGATTGGAGAGGGAAAGAGATGGGACACGATCTTATGATGATTTGTTGGGGACACTTACCGTGATGTATCATGATCCGTCAGTCCAGATCAGTCGACATTTAGATGGGTGAACACTGCGCATATGATGGCCGAGGTGAAATTTTCAGGGGTATACCGGTTATGCACCGATGAGTTTTGGCTTTTGCGTGCGCATTCTATTCCTTATTGGTTGTTCTTTTATACATCGGGTTCGAGGTCCATTTATACCACTATTAGATGACTGGATACCTTGATCGATGTATGGGTGCGGCTTTTAGCCCACCTATTCTGAGGAGTCATGCAGTGGACCGGGCAACATGGTACTACATCTCCTTGATATGAGCTTGGGAGCATATTCATGTTGGGAGGACATTCATGTATATATCCTCGAAATGATCTCGATGTTGGGTTCAGGTATATTTTGTTAAGTTTACTTTCAAATTTTGTAGCTTTAATATGTGTTTAAACTATTTTTTGTGTACAGATGTAATGAGAAGTATGTTCTCAGCAATGGAGAACGCGTTGTATATAGAAATGAGTGATGGCATTCGATTGGATTTGAGATAATACTTGGTTCAAATATGTGTAACTTCTAATTTGACATAATTTAATATATGCAGTGACATGAGCGTCTGGGTAGCGATCATCGCGTCCTATGCTGCTCGGGCTCGAGATGTGATTGTCCTTCTCTAGAAGAGAGTTGAGTGGTATTTACCAAATAGAGTGTTCCATCAGTTCGGCCTCATTCTTCAAAAGGGTCGATGGTCGGGGTAAAGCGGATGTCGACTGGGTTGATTACCACCAATCACACATTCTTTGCTGGGAGGCGGAGGATTGCCTCGTCGAGGGCTTAGATGAGAATGTGGGTGAGAAACATATCACCGGTACATGTCGGTTGATCATGGGCATTTCAGATTTACTGCGCCCGATAGATCCCCGACCACTTACTATGTCGAGCACCGGAAGCGTGTATGTAAGTCCCATATAAGTATTCATCAATTCAATATTTATGTAAGTGCTAATTTTACATACTATTTTTTTGTAGGTGGAGCATATGGCGACTGATCTTCTTTCATACCCTGTTGTGGATGATCACCCTTACGGGATGTTGATGATGCAGTGATATGCAGAGACTTGGATGAGCGTGTACATATCGGTGACACATATTACGGATCGGTGCCTACAGAGGGTGTCGCACACCATGATTGGAGTGCCGGGTCATCTACTAATGCGGATCCAGGTCCATCTACATATGCTAATGCAGACCTTTCTACATATCGACTACATATTACAATATTTCCGCAAAGATGATCGATTGCGAAGATCTTGCACTAGAGGTGACCATAATTGTACATCCCTGCACTAATCACTACTTGGGAGTGGTGCGATTCCACCTGAGCAGCATTGATGTTTAGAATAGTCTATTTGTGCGTCACTCGTTTATTTTTCTATTTCATTCATTGATATGCGTCATCATACCTTTGTTATATTTCATGTGCACTTTCTTTGAACTACTTGAATCCCAATTTTGGGAGGATCAATTCTCACATAAGTTGTTAATGTCTTTGCAATTTGCATCATTTTTTATTAAGAATATATGAGGATGATGATTTGAGAAGACAACCATTATGTGCACGACAGTTTACACTAGAAAATAAAAGAATCCTTCATATGTTAGGGTGTGCATTTGGTCGATTTGGATAATTTTATTTTTGAATCGATTAGACCAAATCAAATAACATAACTATTTTGATTTATTCAGTCAAATTTGTTCTTTTTTTCTTTTTGATGTATTATAATTAGTTAAGGATTAATGTACTGCAATTAGATAGGTTTAATATCCACGATCATTTCTCAATTGATTGTTGTAGAATGCTAGTTGGCTCTTTTTGTATTCGGGGCGATCGATTAGTGGGTGACCGTATCTGATCAGTAATCAAGCGATCCCCATTGTGGCGGCCTCAATTTCCGTCGCACCCGCGTATGTCGATGTGGCGTGACCTCCCTAATTGGCGACTATACATATTTTTTAATTATATTTAATTACCTAATTAAGCTTCTACTGATCTTTAGTTTAAAAAAATTACCTGAATTAATGACGGCAAACATAGGGTGATCAATTACCAACAGAAAGGATATTATGGTTTTCTTGCTAAGCTTCGCATTGTCTTCTCGATTAAGTTGAAGAAGCACATCCAAAATATCACCATTCATTTTTCTACTTTCCACTGTCGTGACTTCCAATCGATTTTCTATCATTTCATCAAAAAATCTTATAATTTTTTATAGTATGCAGTAAAACGACGCCTCCGGCCTTGCAGGTCTATTGGAGCCAACAAAGGGAAGAAGTGGGAGAGGTTTGGTCTTCCTGCCTCCTCCATCATCCCCCACATCAAATCCTTCAACTCTTGAGCTGATTCAGATTTGAAATCTACCATATCGGTGGACAAGAAGGTGGTCGACATCAGATTGAGCACGGTGCAGAACGCTGCTCGAGCAATGCGCACGACCTCCCCCTCCTTCCCCCTAATATAGGCGATGAGTTCCTGAACCTTTCTCTGGCGAAGCAGATGGTTTGCATCGAGAGACTGTGTGTTGAAGAGGTGGGTCTTCATAAGAGTACGGAGATACCTCCATGATTGATTTGGCGGCGACCATACCACGGAGACCTCGCGGTGGCCAATGGCATGCAAAACATCAGGGATTTGTCGGCCGGAGATGTAGTGCGCTTTTGTTTTAAGTACTTCTTTTGCGGAGCTTGGTGAGGAGATGACAACTGTGTAGATCCTGCCAAGCTGGAGATACATGACGGGTCCATGAGTTCGGGCAAGGCAGGCTAAGGAGCGGTGGGGATTTTGGCCTAACTCCAGTAGGTTGCCCAACACGAGCAGCGATCTTGGCCTTGGAGGAAGCGGTAAGTCTCTCGAGGATTCGCGTCTTAGAAAAAGTATGGCGATGGCAGTGAAGAAGACCGACCATAGAAGATATCGACCATAGAAGATATTTAGTCAACTCTTCCATTGTCTTGTTTACAGACGAGAGATATATCTACGGTTCTATATGGAGACACTTTTTATAAGCCCTGGGAGGAAGAGCAATCCCACATGGCCTCACGCCGATTCTATTTATCGAGCTTATCTATGTCATTTTAATTATTGAGAAATGTCTAATATTCATTTAAATCATGACTATATTGATATGCAACCCCCAATAGATTTTGATCATATTAGTTGATAAAGTCTCCATTATCAATAGAACTCTTTTAATTTGATTTTTTAGGCTTTGCGTTCAATGTAAGATGAATCTTTCAAAAAATTTATGAATTTCATTGAGAGTTTCTTTTTTTTTTTTTTTGGTTTCAAATTAGCATAATAATATTAGTAAAATATCAATTATGTGTGTTTATATATATAATAATAAATAATAATAATAAAATGGTTGATAAATCATTTATGCATGCATAAATATAGGTTAGATGCAAATGAATGTTTCACAATTGATTGCAATTTTCATCAACTTGTGTATAAAATTTCATGAGGTCTATTGAATGATAAAAATACCATTAAATGATTGTAAAGTTTGAAAGCCCTATTTTTACACTATTTATAATTATCATAATATCCCATTCTATTATTATTTCTACCTGTTTAATTGATCATATTTATGCTCTACAACTTATAGTTTATATCTTTTTAGTGGGATTTTACCTATTGAGGTTTTCTCATCTATTATTCTAGAATTTTTTAACTAGTTGTCATTTAGAGAAGTTTTTAGATCTATAAGTTTGTATTTGAAGGGTGATTAAAATTACATGATTTAGTTGATCTTATCAACAATTTAATCGATCAAAGATTCTAGTCTGAATTTAATCCGATCAAATCTAAATTTGATTGGATATGATGGATTATTGTTTGGATTAGATTTACACTTAAAGCTGACTTCAATCTTACGAGGCATGCCTCAAAATTAAAATTTTTAATTGGTTTTAGTTAAATTTTTATTTCTGATCTATAGTAGTATTGATGCTTCTAATAGCAGTTCTTCAAAACTTAAGAAAGATTAATTGAAGTATCAGTTCTATTGAAAAAGTGGGCAAAGCTTCAATCATCTTCCTCTTCTTTCTTTAGTTATCCTTGATATGGCTTAAAATACTACTAGTCAAATGCAATCTTGATGCTAAAAGAAAATTGAGTTGAAGCGTCGAGATCAAGCACTTAAAATATCCTTAGAAACTGGGATGTCGCTTAAATCTCTAAATAACTATCAAAATATGTTTATATATCAAATCGACTCGACGAGCGGATCTAACGAGCCCAAGATCATAATTACTTCATTTGGCATTCAAATACACAAAATACATCATATGATCAAGGAATCATCATGAGTCAGATGGAGGAGTGGTTTGGATTTTGCATGTATTTCTGACGCACTCCTCCAAAATAGCCCTCATTCCTCATATAGGGAGGCCAAGAAAGAGAGGAGAGCTCTAAAGCTTGAAGATTCTCCAAGCATAATCTACCACTTACTACTGGTAGTCCACCGTGCCGGCCGATCCTCGTCGTCAATCTCGGTCTCCATCATGACCCTTCATGATGTCCCCATCATCATCACCTGCTACCACTAGCAACTATTACAACGTGACTATTTGTTGTTGTTGGGATTATTCCTCATTCTCTATACATTATGTAATCCGTTATCGAAAACTTATACTCAAAATAAATATATAGTGGAAGCTTTTCTTTGGGCCCCCTGGTTTTCCCTCTTTTCGAGATTTTCCATGTAAAATTGAGTTTTCTTGTTCACTCTTTAAATACGTATGTGTGTTTGGATTTCAAACTTTCACTCTATGGTTTTCTTTGCAAATGGTTGGAAATGATTCATTATTATTTCATCTTGTATGGTGACCAAGTTTCCCAACAAGATCAAAACCACCAGTGAGGTAAAGCATTTCAAGCTTTTAAGGAGCACATAAGAAGAATGAAGATTCATCAAACTTCGATCCTTCAACTTTTGTTAAAAACTGGGGGGCAACTCTTAATCTTAGAAGATTACCCATGTTAATATGGTAAGAATCTAATCGATTATCATCCCAAAAAATAAGTCAAAGTTGGAGGATATTTCAACATTGAGAAGAGATATAACTTTACAAATTATGGTTTTCCAATCATATTAATGGAGGTTAAGGAGCAACTTTGGCTACAAGCAGATATTTTGATTGACCTCTTCCATACGTTACGTCATCAAGCAAAGACTCTAGCAAACAACTGATAGGTCAAAAGGTCCTTGGTGGACTTCCTGCGGCCTCTTCCACATGGTTAACGCGTCATGGTAACACCACGACAACATCTGATAGGTCAAAATCTCGGTCAATTCAACCTCTTCCATAAAGTTAATCAGCGTAACACTCGACAACTCCGGATAGGTTAAAATCCTTAGCGGATTCATTCCTCTTCCATTGCGTTACGTAACACCGACAAACCTCCGATAGGTCAAAATCTCCGATTATTCAACCTCTTCCACATATTAACTCTGCCATGACAAAATCAATGGGTCAAAATCGATTAAATTCAACCTCTTTCATAAAGTTAACGCCGCACTGATAAACAACCTCGGATGGGTCAAAATCCTCGGGGATTCAATTTGACCTCTTCTATAGTTAACGCATCGAAGTCACACTCGACAAACAACACCGGATAGGTCAAAAATTCTCGGATTCAATTCAATCTCTCCATACTTAGCGTCACACCCGATAAACAACCTTGGATAGGTCAAAATCCGGATTCAATTCAACTCTTCCACATAGTTACGTATCATAACACTCGATAAACAACCGGATGGGTCGGATTCAATTCAACCTCTTCCATAGATTAACGCCATCGTAACACGATAAACAACCTGATGGTCAAAATCTCGATTCAATTCAACCTCTTCCATAGGTTAACATCGAGTCACACTCGAAAATAATCTGATAGTCAAAATCCTCGCCGATTCAATGCAACCTCTTCCACATAGGTTAACGTCATGGGTAAAACACAACCTTGATGGGTTAAAATTCACGGGTCTTCAACCTCTTCCATTAAATGTCATGGGTAACACTCGATAACAACCCGGATGGGTCAAAATCTAGATTTAATTTAACCTCTATACGTTAGCGTCATGTAACACCACCAAACAACGATAGGTCAAAATTCGGATTCATTCAACCTCTTCCACAGTTAACGTCATGAAAAGATCGAAAAACAACCTAGGATAAGGTCCTTGGTGGACTTCCATGGCCTCTTTCCCAGTTAATGTCATCAGTAACACTAAACAACCTGGATGGGTCAAAATTTGTGATTCAATTCAACATCTTTCCATTAATATCATGAGTCACCGATGACAAACAACCCTCGGATAGGTCAAAATCATCGCATCACACCACCGCCAGACCATGGCCACCGTCTCGCTCCGCCATCATCTCATACTTCGCTTCACCGTCGCCGAGGACATTATTGAATACCCTCGACTCACCATCCAAGCACGCGCTTGATCGCCGGTCGCACCATTCATCCGGCATTCGCTAACCTTTGCTGACTTCATTGCGGACACCCCATCGGCTGCCATCGCCGGTGCTGCATTGACCTACGGTATTCGATACCATCATCGGCGATCTCCGGTCACCGTATTATGGGTCATCTTCGCGATTCTGGCGCCCGATCACCCGCTGATCATTCTGGTTGCATTGCGGCGATACCCTTGTCGCCAACCATAGCGGTGCGCTCGTCATTTGTGCCGCATTCGGCGGCAATCTTGGTCTGCCATGCGCTGTCATCCGCATTAACTACTGGTCGCCCGCTCAATCAATATATTCGACCACCCCTATTAACCGCATGGCTGCGCCATCGATCTAATCGCCGTCGATACCACCATCATCGCGGTCTGCTGACTACGGCGCGGTCACATTAAATCTCGCGCTTTCTGAATATCCTGTGCGCCACTGCCTTCATGATCCGGCAGCGGTACCGATCATTATTTGTTACTATCGCTCTCGCTGATCTCCGCCATATTGCCGGTCATCCCGGCATTCTGATCGCCGATTCACATTTTGCGACCAGTGCGCACCTTATCGTCGATCACGCGGTTATAATGCCAGCGGCCGGCTGTTCGACCGCACCCGTCGCTGCCACTAATCAGATTCACCCAGCCAGAAATCGCTTTCCACTTCTGCCGCCGATTATCGTCGGCATGCGATCATTCACCCGCATTACTGCTGAATTTCCCTCATTGGCCACTACCTTATGGCGGTCGCATCATCGCCCATCATTATCGCTGGCACCACCACTTATCGCCAACCGGCCGTCCGAGCATTGTTCAACCCCATCTCCGGTATATCGTCTCTGATCGCCCGAATCGGTCGACGAGTCTTGACCTCTTTCGAGCGGAGCTTATGATGAACTACGCCTTAATCGTCTCCAAACTTTCGGTCGTTTGAGATAATTGACACCTCTTTGACGGTGTCTTCATATGAACTCACGGGCCGATCGCCTCAAACCGGGTACGAGTTGTGACCTCTTTGAAAAGCGGTGTCATGCTGACTATGTCTTGATCGCCAACTCGTTGGTCGCGAGGTCAGTTGACACCTCTTTCGAGGAAAACTCGAGCCCGTATGAACTGGTCTTGATCGCCGAACCCGGTCGGTGAGGTCGGTTAACACCTCTTTCGAGAGAAAAGCTAGAGCTTCTGGGCGCTTGAAAATGTGCCTTCTCCCAGCTGGGGTTTTATGACTCCCAGAGGCAAAAGATCAAAATTGCTTAAAACCCCAAAACCACTCAAAGCGGGTGCGGGCCAGGGCGTTTAAGCAGCAGGCTGTGCGATCTGTTCCTAGCCGCTGTCCCGCATGTTGACCTCGTCGCTCAGCGTGCTTGACACCGGCCAGCGTGTTTAGCGACCCATTTGCGGTTGCCCAGGCTGCTCACAACAGCGACCCGCCCGTGGCAGCGTTCCCGTCGTGACCGCTCATTCGCCCAGACCAGCTCGTCAGTTCTGCGCTCCGATTGCGGTGCCGCTTTCGGTGCCACCGTGACCAGAACCAGGCCTATCACGTGCCGCCCGCTGAATCAGCTCCGCGAGCACTCCCGTTGATGGGATGAGTCTAATCTCAAATCTCGCCATACTGCACCCTGCATCGCTCAGTCATAATTTTGTGCTCCTGAAGATCTGCTCAAAATGTTGTTAATGGACCCAATTTCATTGAAAAATTTATTATTTTCAAGTATTTGACATATATATTTTGGATGATTGAGATAATGTCAAAAATAGGACGCGATATGACACTTAAAATACTAGTCGAGCATGAATCTTGATGCTAAAAGCAAGTCGATCAGTTAAACTCGAGATCAAGCACTTAAAATATCCTTGAAACTCGGGATGTCGTTAAATCTCTAAATAACTCTCAAACATGGAGTGTTTATAAGTCAAATTGAGCGTCTGATGAGCGGATCTAAGCCCAAGATCTCATAATTCACTTCATTTGAGCATTCAAATATACAGATCAGATCATCATGAGTCATGTAGAGTGGTTGGATTTTGCATGTATTTACAGACGCCACTCTCCAATCTATAAATAGTCTCATTCCTCATATGAGGGAGGCCAAGAGAGAGAGAGAGCTCAAAGCTTGAAGATTCTCCACAATCGCCACCACTGACGGCGCCGCGTCACCCATCGATCTCGGTCGATCTCGTGGTCTCCATCACGACGATCTTCATCATTCGGTATGTCCTGTTGTCACCATCATCACCACTATTAACCCAACGAGCGTGACTATATGGTTTGTTGTCGATTTTGGGATTCATTGTTAGCCCATCTCATATACAATTATGTAATCTCGTTATCGGAAAAACTTGTACTCCAAAATAAGTATATAGTGGAAGCTTTTACTTTGTAGGCTGGTTTTTTTCCCTTTTGAGGTTTTCCATGTAAAATTCAGATTTCTTGTTCTATTTAAATACCTTGTGTGTCTTTGGATTTCACAGGCATAAACTTTCACTCTACCGCAACTAGTTTTCTAGCACGCAACAATTCTATTTGTTTTAAGCCAAAGTAAATTAGACTTAAGATCGATAAAAAAGAGTTTAGATTACAGTTACTCTATGCAAAATGTAGATTAGGATTGGATCAACATAAGCGGCACCAACAAAAAAAAAAATGTAAACTTGAATTTAGTTCGAGTTAATTACAATGGTTCATGAATATATAAAAATAATTATGTATATTATTTAAGTTTTATTTTTATAAAAATCTCACGAAATTATAATTTTGTATTTTCTTTTTGTGTTGTATTCAAATCAAATTAATTTATGTATTTTAAATCGTGTTAATGCTAAATTTAGACTGATAAAATAACTTTTTTAGCCAAGACATGGTCTATTTAAAATCTTTATCTATTTAATAAATGGGTTAAATACAGATTAATTATATTCAAATTGTATTATTTTAAAATCGGTGTGACGTTTATCAGATTGATATCTAATAAAATAGAGAAATAAAGGAAATAGTATGATGATGAACTCCACTGGGCAATGAGAGTAAGTACTCAATGTAAATTAAAAATAAAATCGTTAGATAAATTAAGTGTTAAAATATCTAGGTTCAAATTCGAATTAGCTAATAATACAAAAAATTAGCTCAAGATGATAAAAAAAGTTTTATTAAAAAAAAATTTCAAAGTCATCAATTTTTTATATAAATATAATATAGATTTTGATTGATTTATCATGTATTATCTTTAAAAAATTTATTTTAAAAATTATTTTGGTGTTTTCTTATCCTAGAAGGTGAAGTTAAATCAGCTGAATTGATGATGTTTGTTTTTAAGAAAAACTGTAAACTCAATAGGACACATAATTAGATTTAGTATGCTATTGAAGTATGAAATAATTAACATATAATTATTTTATGATTATCAACAAACGGTTTGTTGTTCATTCATTTATGTTGACTATGCAAAATTCTATACTACTAAGTTATATAGAGAGTCTTAATATTTTTATTTTAATCTCAAAATTTTAAATAAAATTTAATTTTACCTTTTTAAGATAATTGCTAAATTTAGTATTTTATTCAAATCTAATAATTAATACTTATTGCAATATGCTGCCCTTTCAAATTTAGGGAAATTTCAACATACCGTTGAGGTTGCCAACCAAAAGACAATCTATTGCTTTGGATGAGCATACAAATTGCAAATTTTGAAATCTTATCATGGGAAAATAGAAATTTGAGAAAACTCAACACATTATATTATTTTATTATAAAAAAAATCATAGAGATTGCTCAAGATGTGGACCTACACACACAAATTTTAAAATTTTAAACTTGTGATTTGATTATGAAAATCTATCAAATCCATTAAAGATTATGTTTTTGAAAATTAGAACTCCCTAAAAATTCAAATCTATGAGACTTTGCACATAAAATTTTGGGAGAAGCTTATAATCATGAGAATTTTGGGGCAATTAACTCTCTTGGGAAGACCATTAGAGCCTTAGAAGGGACGAAAATTCTTTTTATTTAGCTTTGTGCAATCTGGGCAATGGATCTCTTTGCAGAAGACCAAAGCCTCAAAGCAAGGATGTTCATTTTTAATTTTCACAGCTTTTGATCTCTTTATAGAAGATAACTAAAACATGAAGAGAATTCGTGACCTCTTTTTAACTAGTAAGAGTGCATTTATAAATGAGAAGAGGTAGAAAAATGAGGAAAAATTATTTAGATTATTTTTAGTTTTTTAAATATATTTATTTGAGAAATCATTCAAGAGTTTTTAAATTCTTTCACCATTCTCTTTAGAGATTATTTTGAACCTTCCTAGTTCCTCCTTCCTCCACTAGCTAAGATCGTCTGAACCTGACTAGTATCTCACCGATCTTTATTTTGGTATCAATCTCGGACTCGAGAATATAATACTATTGACCGCCACATATGTGTCATAAGTCGAGTCACCACAAGTCAATTGAATTGAGGAAAGGCAAATTGGGGCTCAAAATGCATTGGACGCCACGAAAATGGTCGAAACGAATCACCGATGAACGGACTTTCCGACATTCGTAACGCCAAAATTGGTCAAAAAATATAAATATTGCATAATCAAAGAGAACATCAGCGAGCTACTAATGTGTCGACGATATATCAGTCGTACGACGATGTGAATGACTCGTTCAAAATTGATTAATTGTTAGCTTCAAAACATAAAAAACTATCAAATGAGATTGTCCACACTAGATTCGAGCGAGTCTGTGCAAATTTCGAATGATTTGAAGTGGTAGCGTGCTAATCGAGGCTGAAATACACGAGATTCGATAACATCAACCCGAATGACCTCCGATCGATGAACAGATTTCGCCATCGCGTTCAAAACAACGAAAATGGTCAGAATATAAATATTGCATAATTTGATGATCAACCGATCAAGCGATCAAATCGTCAACGCGCCTGCACATATATCAAGGTCAAGAAGTGCCGACGCAAATAAAACGATCTCATGAAATTGATTAAGCCATTAACTTCGAAACGTCGAAATCTATAAAATGAGACTATCCACGCTCAATTTGGATGAGTCTGTGTAAATATCGAGTGATCGAAAGTGATAGTGCGCAAATCGAGGTTAAAATGCACTTGACATTGCCAAAATTAACCCAGATGACCTCCGATCAATGAACGGACTTCGCAATCACGCTCAGAATGTCGAAACTGGTTAAAATATAAATATTGCACAACTTAATGATCAACCGATCACGCGATCGAGCCTTCAACGCACCTACACGCATATCGAGGTTATGAGACGCCGATACAAGCTAAACGATCTCCGATCACAAAATTGATTGCGTTGTTTGGCTTCAAAATGATAAAATTTATCAAATAAGATTGTTCGCACTGAATTCAGATAAGTCTGTGCGAAAATCGAGTGGTCAAAAGCGGCGATGAGCATTTTGAGTAAATTAAATTTGACCCGATTTGAACCAATAATTCGACGCAAACGTGATGCGAATGAATGTCGAATGTACTTAGAAATGACACCCATATTATGTGGGTTTGATTTCGTCAAGATTCTGCACAAATCTCAATGCAATCGAGTCTTACAAAAAAAATGAAAATCAAGTGTTTATTTTAAACCTGATTAGACACAATTTTAATAATTGATTTATCCTAAAATTAGTTAAGAATTTTTAGAAATATGATATGAAGTTAATTAAGTTTAACTTGGATAAAAAAAAATAGAAATTTATTAATTTGAATTCCCTCAACCGCAAGAAACTACTTCCGCTTATTTTATTTTCCCTCTCTCGTTCTCTACCGGTTCCCTCTCTTCCTCTATCTTCTCGATAACGAGACAAAAAAAAGCTGCAGAAGAAAAACCGCAAGAAACCGGAGGCGATACTCTTTTCCGATCTTAACCAAAACTTCTGCTCATCTCCTCTTCTACTTCCTCCTTGCCTCCTTGCCTCCTTGGAGAAAGAGATGTGAAAGAAATAATTCATTTTCGCTGCATGCGAATAATCCATCACGCACACTGTCACATCATTTATTACCTGCATTAATCGATGGATCGTCGGAGGCTGCCTGGCAGGCTCCACCATCTCTTGTTTCATCTCCTTTGTTTAATCTCTGTCTTCAATTTGGGGAGTGGCAATGGTGTGTTTCAGGTTCAGCGCAGATACTCTAATCGGACGCATATCGCCGACCTCCGTTCACATGACGTTCGCCACCATGCCAAGATCCTTTCAAACGTCGGCCGGAGTCGTCGATATTCCCCTTGGCGGCATTGGTCGATATTCTCCTTGGCGGCATTGGCGTTCCCACCGTCTCGGGCTTTATTATGCTGAAATGTGACATGGGCTTTTTTTTTTCCTTTTAAATGAGAGAATATTGGAAATTTGTGTATTGCGATATTAAGCAAGCAAATTAAGCCATGAGCTGTCATCCTGAAAGGTTTTAGCCGTGCTTATTTCCTCTTAGAACCGTTAATATGTGCCAAGCAAGTTCCTGGGTGGTTTGACTTTCTAAATGTTGACCTTCACATATGTTATGTCGAAGTCAAGTGTTTAATTTGATGAACTGGGTGACACACAACGGCTCAAAATACACCTGACATCATCACTAAAAGAACGACCTCGATCGGCTTAACGGACTTCAATGCGTCAACGTCAAAATTGATCGAAATATAAATATTGCAAAATCTAACAAAGAGATTGAGCAATGTGTCGATGCATATCGAGTCGGGTCAGCGACAATGTCCGAACAACCTTAGTTCATAAAATTGATCACGTCGTTAGCTTCGAAATATCGAAAACTATCAAATGAGATTGTCCGCACTCAATTCGGACTAGTCTGCGCAAATGTCGAATGATTTGAAGTTACAACGCGCAAATCGAGGCTCAAATACACAGGATGTCACCAAAATCAACTCAAATGACCACCGATTGATGAACAGACTTTGTCATCGTGTTTAGAATGTTGAAACTGGTCATAATATAAATATTGTATGACTTTATGATCAACTGATCAAGCAGTCAACAAGCTTGCACGCATATCAAAGTCAAGAGGCGCCGACGCAATCCAAACGACCCCCGTTCACAAAATTGATTGCATCGTTAGCTTTGAAACGTCAAAATCTATCAAATGAGACTATCCAAGCTCATTTCAGACGAGTCTATACAAATGTCGAATGATTTAAAATGACAACACACAAATCGAGGCTGAAATGCACTAGATGTCACCAAAATAAACTTAAATGACATCCGACACTTAGAACGTCAAAAACCGTCGGAATATAAATATTGCACAACTTGATGATCAACCGATCAAGCGATCGAGTCGTCAACGCGCCGCACGCATATCAAAGTCAAGAGGCACCAAAGCAAGCCAAACGACCTCCGTTCACAAAATTGATCACGCCGTTAGCTTCGAAACGTCAAAATTTATAAAATAAGACTCACACTTAATTAAGTCCGCACGAATGAAAGCCAAAAGCGTATATATTTTGAGTAAATAAACAATTTGACGTACTAACCAACGGCTTTATTTAAACCATCAACATTGCGTGAATAAATTACGTTAAATTGATATATATTATATATCATTTATCGACAATTAAAATCTTTAATCAATTTAAAATTTATTTAAAATCCTAAATTACCCTCCCATGCTCAAACGTTCCCTATTTTCGGTTTATCTTGTTCAAAAAAAAATCACCCTCCTCTCTCTCCATTCCCATGTTCCTGCTCCAACTGGTAGGTAATTTTCCATTTCAGATTTCCTCTCCTCTTCACTCTCTCCATGCCTGACCTGTCCTGTGTCCTGTTCCGCTGTCCAACGCATCCTGCTGCCTCCAACCCACGTCCCGCCTTCGCCCACAGCTGCCTCATCTTGATCCAGTTCCGTGTAACAGCCTGCCACGCCTCTGCTCCGCCTCGGAGCCTGCTCGCAGATCCTGTCCTCTGCTCAACAAGCCTGTCGGCATCCTACATCCCACCACCCGACCAGCTGACAGCTGCATCCCACCCCACAGCTAACCTGGCCAGTTGTTCGGCCTGCTCTGCTGTGATGCAGACCCAATCCCGTCTCGCGCTTCCGGCCCGCCTCCACAAACCCACAACCCGTCTCAACCCGCAGCCCGTCCTGCGTGCCGTCTCAACCCGCCTCCGCAATCTGCTCGGCCCGTCCCATGCCGCTCCAACCCGCATCCTCTAGCCCGCAAACCTGCTGCATGAGCCCAGGCCCGTTCCTCCAGCCTCAAACCTGCTGCACGAGCCCGCTGTCCTCTTCTTCCTAGCAGCAACCCGTCAATTTTCACAGAACAAGAACATCGTCAAGAGGTGAGTTCTTCTTTCGATTTTCAGTGTTGCATTCCTTACATAACCCATCCAATTTTCACTTTGCCGCAAACCGGGGAAGAACATCATCAAGAGGCGAAATCTTCTTTCGATTTTCGGTGTCGCACTCCTCGCTTCATCCTTCCAATTTTTGCTTCACCATAAATCGGGGAAGAACATCATTAAGAGGCGAATTCTTCTTTTAATTTTCGCATCATATTCCTCGCATTACCTCCTCAAATTCACCTCCCCGCAACGAGAGAAGCAACACCGTCAAGCGGTAGGTTCTTCTCTTGGTTTTCAGCATACCCAACCTTGTTCCCTTACCGAGCATTGCAACACGCTGAAAAATGAGTCACAACATGTAAGATCTGTGAATGTGGATATATATATATATATATATATATATATATATATATATATATATATATATATATATCTGTCTTTTCGTTAAGATCTCATCGTTTCAAGAGGGCGATAAATGAAAACCTGGTATCGCAAGACACTAAGCTCAAGAGATCGTACCGAGTAAACCAACATCCTTTAGATGTCGCTCCCCCTAGACCAAATGCTGCCGAAATTTTGTCTAATTTCTAGACTTTGAAAAAAAATGGGGGGGGGGATGAATATATATTACATTTATCTTCTTTCAGGTTTGAAGGCCTAGTCATGCTCAAAAAGGTGCAACGAGATGAAAACTCAGCTGTGGTGTCACAAGACACGCTATGTCAAAGAGGGTCGAGTAAGCAACACGATACATCACAAATGATGCGGAGGGCCAAATTTAGACTAAAATTCAGGACTTAAACAAATTCAAATGGGAATTACTTAAACTTAAGTCAAACAAAAGAATATGTGACAAATACGAAGATGAATGTTAAATTAAGGAGAAATAGGGGGGAGCCTTTAAAGAAAATTTTGAAAAAAATGGAGCACTCATTTAAATTGCAAGTAAAATTTGGGAAGGCTAGTATTAAACTCACAAACACTAATAGCGATTCTCTATGTCTTTAATTAAAGTAATGAGTGAGTTATCTTTCTTGTAAATTCTTCAAAACTAAACAAGCTGTAATTAGAATTTAGGGAGACTAACGCTAAACTCATAATAAACTTGTAATAAACTTAAAGTCCAAAGATGAATCCAAATTAGGTTTAATAACTCTTATACGAATATGGAGATGATTACTATGCTAGCTAATAAGCATAAGTAGGGCTAAAGCAATAAACACTGAAATCGGCATAACTTATCAAAAGTGATTTAAATTGAACATAATCAAGTTGGGAGAATTGCAAAAAAAAAAAATTCAACAAGTAAACTAAGTGCAGGTAATATTTTAAACTACAATCTAAATCAAAATACCTTCTTCGCCACCGGATCTACAACTCTTTGTACAAGCAGGTAGAAGACAATACTAAACCAAAATATACAAAAATCATAGGGCTTCTTTTAATCAAAAATTAAGGGATTTCATTCTGATTATGAATTTTAAAATCAATAAAATCGATAATTAAGTGAAATTATCTAAAACTATAAATTCCTGCATGTGCTCGAACATAGAGATTTCAAGTGCAAATTTTAATGCATGAAAGGCTACGTGGGCTAAATTATAATTAAATGAAAATATAAAATCAATCTCATAATTCAGAAATAAAATTACATAAATTATAAATCACCCGCATTGGCCCCGACACTATGCTGAATGCTTAAGTTCAAGTGTCTAAGGATGTTGTGCTGGTTATTTTCTTGTTTAGTCTTAGGACTAAGTCCAGGTTAACAAAACCTAAAAACCTATAAGAAAAGTTTCAAATTAGTGAAATATCTGAAAAACTGATTCTGTCAAGTGATAGTAGATCTAATCCTCGGTTAACAGCTAAATAGAGTTGACAAGATTTAAAGCTCTTAAATATATTCAAATTAATTAATTTTTTAAATCAAATTAAGTAGCAATCTGAAACTGCTTAAAAGAAACTTTATCATTAAAAACTTAAATCCAACTCAATCTATCCACCTTCCTCAACTATTTATCGGGGTTGACAAACTAAGAAAACTCTAGCTCACAAAAGAGTCAATGTCAAATCAAGTGTTATGCTATGTTCACTCTCAATTAATCTCACGCTAGTAAGGACGTGGCCCGTGTCCTCCATGTGGCTTGGCCAATAGGCTCCACGATGAAGCGCACTAGAGTCCTCTGATCGGTGGTTAGCCCTAGGCTCCATTATATTATGATCACACCATGTCCATATGCTCCCCAATGGCTATGCCTTTGTGAATCATGGGTATACTTGATAGAGCAAACAACCCTCTGCCTAAAGTAGACTTAAGATTGTCTCAGACAAACACCACCCCAGGTCTACAAGGATTTCTTGGACGACGTAACCCATGTATTACTAATGTGGATCCTTCTGTCAGGTTGGGTCGACTACCTCCTCTGACTAAGTAAACTAGGGACCACGACTGTCCGGGATGACATAACCATTGGATCTAGATCGGGCACGTCATCATTCCCCCAACCATCCGGTTTAAGTTGAAATGATAAATTTCACAAATCTTAAATTCTAAAACTCCATATGCTGCTACTATACATGCATGTTTATCTAACGATCAGCCTTAATCAAAAGTTCTCTCTCACTTATTGGGAGGTAATTAACTATACTAGTTATAAAACCCGAACTATCTAAAGTTCTCACCAAATGGATGAAATCGGGTAGTGTCTTATATACTATTTCATCTACCTTTTAAAAGTTACACCAACACTTTAAATCACTCTCTTCAATCAATTCAAATAATTGTTGAGAGGTCGTAAAGTTTGAGCCCATTTCGACTCCATGGGATATGATTCTCTTTCTATCTCTGGCTAGTCATATATGTGCTATAGTAGCAATAAAATTTATAAAAATTTAAAACAAAAATGATGATTTAAGTGTGTAATAAATTCAATATGAGACTCTATATAGAATGAATTATTATGTATAATATATCTTTATCACACCATTATTTTGTTCTATAGTGCCTCTACATCTTGAATGCATGGGATGAAATAATAATTGCTAATTACTAATCCTCATCTTTCACTTTTGCATATTGGATCTACAAAGTACTCAAGTTATTGAAGCACCTTCTAGCCATGTGCCCCAACTAGTTCAACACCATCATCCAAGGAGTTCTCTAGAACTTGGGTTTTCAAGAACTAGGTCAATAGGCTCATGATGAAAAGAGTCGATTGGGAAAAGCTTTAATGTCCTCATGGTACAAGCTACACTTGAACCCTTTACGAAAGCATGATCATGAAGCTTCCTCATCGAAACAAATTAACAGAAGAGAAGAAGGAGAAATCTTGGTGAGGGCTCGATAGATCCCACTTTGAATGACCAGTGAACAAGCGATCTTGGAGCGAGTATTCCTACCTCTTTGACAATCTAAAGTGGGTAAAGAGGAATAGCTCTATTGGAATAAAAGCATCTTTACGGAAGAACCAACCATTAAGCTCCACCACCAAAGGAGATGGCACGAAATCTTGTTTGCAGATACATAAAGTTCTCAAAGTAGCAAGGATAGGGCTAATGAAAGAAGATTTTAGAAACTGTGGTGATGAAAATCAAGCTCCACCAAAAGTTGTCATCTCTTACGGTAGCTAGCCGTACACTTCACATGGTGAGCATCGTGACACTTGGACCGTGTCCAAGAATCTCTGAAAGGTCTAGCGAAAGGATAAGAAAATATGGAGGCCAAGACCTGTAATAAAACTCAAGAATGGAAGAGGTGTGACATACATATACTCAATTTGCCTCAAAAAATAATTCATGAAATGGATACCCAAAGAAAGGATATCATTGATGAAAGACATGATGGTCGACACCCTGGAGAATCCTCTAAAGGATCCCATTGCTGATCAAGTTCACCCCCACAAGAGAAGGTTGACTTTGATCGCAGTCCTTTAATAGAAGAAGTACTTATTTCACACACTAAACTAGAGATCCACTAGAAATGTCGATTGGAAATTTGTGTGCAGGAAGAAAATAATGAAGAGGATTCTATGGAAGTAGAAGTCATCTACATGGTCAGAGATATAGATGAACTCTCCTCGGTACCATCGGCTGACGAACTTCAGAACTGAACACGACATTTATGAAGAAGAGTCTTCATAGAAGCAAATAGAGGGTGGATCTTCGATCTTTATTGAAGATGAAGAAGAAGAGGATCAGAATAAAAATGAGATCATGGGTGTCGAAGCTATCTATATGGTTAAACCAGAAAATGATTAGCCTGGTACATGCTTTTATAATTAGCATCGTCGTATAGCCCCAACAATAGCTATTTCTGTAAATGCACAAGGAAAAGGCAGTCAAGTTATTCCCCTAAAAATGAGCAAGGAGCAGAACAACAACAAGAAAAAAGAAGAAGAAGAAGAAGAACCTGTACTGATTGATGCCATGGTGCTAGCTAGAGAGCAAAGAGAAATGCAGCATCAAATGGAGGTCAAAGACAAGGAGATTGCATAGCTTGGTACCAAAATGAATGATATGATGATACAAATGAACATCATGATGGAGATGTTGTAGAAGGATATCACATCAAGTGTAGCACCTATTTTGTCTATTAATCAACAACCAGCTAATAATACAACTTCTATACCACCCACCACTGTGGTACCTCAGCTCCTATAGTACATGCTATGCATGAAGCAAGGAACGAAGTTAACCCACCACCTCTCCAGCCAATAATTCAAAATCTGGCTAGCACACCTGGAACTGTAGTAGCTGCTCAGCTAGAAATAATAATCAATGAAAAGATAAAGGCAATCATAGCCTCAGAGCAGGCTGAAAAGCTGGTGAGTAAGGGTCACCCTTACCCAGCTGAATATGATCAAGTGTCATACCCGAAAGGTTACTCAGTGCCAAAATTTGATACTTTCAGCGGGCTTGTAATCCAAAGTAACATCTAGCCCAATTTAAGGCTACTTGTGGTAACACGAGAGGGAATGATGCACTACTTTTTTGTCAATTCGTCAGTAGCCTGACCTCAGCCACTTTCGAATGGTATACAAAATTGTCAAATGATTCAGTTAATACATTTGCTGAATTAGAGACTATATTTCTGAAGAGGTTCGTTAGTGCAACCGAAAAAATCACAATCGATGACCTTGCCTTGCTAAAAAGGAGGAAAGATGAGTTAGTGAAAAAATTCATAAGTCGTTGGCGCAACCTAAGTATGAAGTGGGAGCAATAATTGGAAGAAGAATATGCGATCCAATTGCTAATGGGCAATATGGATGATAAAATAACACCATTTCTATGCATGACATCGATTGCAATATTCTAGGACTTACTGGAAGTGGCTAAATTCAAAAGTCGAATCACTAAGTCAGTCAATCAGATAAAGCAAAGAGAAACACACAGACTCAAGAAGAAATAAAATTCATGCTTCCTATAGCTCAAATGGTGAAAAGCGAGTGATATATAGTGTGGATAAAGAAAGCGTAGATGTACAATGATGATAAGGGTAAAAAGCTTATTTATTTTAATCCACAGCCAAAATTCGTATTATAAGGTAATGACAAATCTCAGACTTTTCCAAGTGGTGGGGAGCATCCAAAATAAGTAATAAGAGATGATGAGTGAATGTGACCATATCTTAAGGAAAAGATGAATAAAGAATGTTCCTTTAGAAGGGACAGTCTGGCCAAATTATTTAGGCAAGCAATCAAAGTCGGTCTACAGTTACCAGAAATTAAAAGGCCTGAAGAAGCTTATGAAGTCAATAATCCAAATTGCTGTCCCTATCATCGGATGGCCAATCATCCTATCGAAGATTATTATGTCTATAAAGATTGGTTAGAAAGGAAGTATCGACGAGGTGAATTTACACAATCTGATAGTGTTCTAGTCAACCCAAAAAGAGAGTCTACAAGAATGATTACGTCCTCTTCTGTATCATCCAACAAAGACAAACAAAAGGAGAAATCAGTTAAGACTAAAGAATTGCAAACAGTAGTCTCCAAAAAGACCATGAAAATGCTGAAGCAACTAAAAAATGTCCCTAGTGTTAAGTGAAAATCACCACTTAAACCTACATTAGACTAAAGAGAGATGCCTAATCCAAGTATTTGGGCTTCTCAATGGCATTCTGATGAGGCTACTTCATCACAGCATGAGAAGTAGTCTACTAAATGCAAGCCACATAAATCGAAGAAGCTGGTTAAGAAAAAGAAGATCAAGAAGAGAACTACAACTCAAAAGATCATTAACAATCTAGAGGAGTATCACCAGCTGACAAGACAACCATTTAGGCTTGCAGACTTCATGCCTAAACCTTGCATTTTTGAATCAGATGAAGAAGATAATGGTGAATCTTATCCAATAGAGACATGCCAAATCATCTGTGAGATGTCAGATATTCTTCAGCATCAGTTACTCCGAAATGACAAGAGTTGTCAGACAAACTCAACCAACCCATCAAAATTTTTATCATGAAAGCAAGAAGAGCCTGAGGAGCTAATATCTGAATTTTGTTTAATGACCAATAAGATAATAACAGTTTAGATGAAGATCTATATTTTCTTAATGGAGAAGAGTCAGACTCATCGATATCATCACGTATGAAATGTATGCCATTGAAAAATGAGTCTAGCCCTTTTGGCCAATCTTCCAGAATAAGAAAAAAATTTGAAGAAACTACCTCTTCAGAAGAATCTGAGCAAGATAAGGTGATTCAAGTTCAGTTGAGAAGTGGTAAAGTCTTACCACCTTCATCAAAGAAGGGATATGCAAATAAAGACAAAGGCAAACAAATTGAAGTCAATGAGGATATTATTCCAAAAAATCCTAGGATAAAACCTAAATCAAGCGAGAAGATAGATTATAATATTCTATCATATTTGAAAAAGATCCCTACACAACTAAGTGTGTATGAGGCTCTCTTGATGTCAAAAGACCTCCAAGAAACTCTAATACATGCTTTCAAAAATTCAAAGAGTTATGAAGCTTACTTTGTTGAAAAATGCATGACTAAAGCATTGCAAACTCAAGATCTCCCAATAATCACATTTTCTGAAGAAGATCTTATGTTGGGAACGTCTGATCACGTCCTCTATATGTTCGCAGAGTGATGACATCTCGGTGAATGTTGATTGATCCAGGTTCTTCTATCAATCTTATGAGTCTAAAGGTATTAAGAGGATTATCACTTGATATCCAACATCTTGGGAGAGATAAGTTGATGGTTCATAATTTTAATGAAAAAGGATAGAAAACTCTGGGTTCTTTTTTATTCTGCTGCTCAAGTTCAAGGATTTATATATGAAGCCAAGTTTCATGTAATCGATGGTGATACATCATTTAGAGCTCTCTTGGGTCAGCTGTGGCTGCATGAGTGTGACATGGTCCCATCAACTATGCATCAATGTATGAAGTATATGAAAGATGGAGAAGAATTCAGAATTCTTGGTAACTTACAACCATTCTCCATCAATGAAGCAAAGATCTATGAAGATGCAAAATATTTCATCCTCAAAGAACCTAAGCTAACAAAGCCTCTTGAAGCGGTAGCATCCACTTCAGGAACTAAAAAGTAATTTCACAAAGTGAAAGAGCAGAAGTAAAGAGGAAGAAAGAAGGCAATGTTGACTCTCTCTAAAGCATTTGATTCTGCACCTAAGTTAGAAAAATCATTTCCTCATTTGGGAAGTGGCACGGAAGAAGAAGAAGATATGCCTGTTGAACCTAAGGGAACTTATAAGCTTTCAAGAAAGACATAGTATGAAATTAGTGATTCTGATTTAGACTATGATTTTGAATCTACTTATGAAAATAGAGTTCAGATGACTGCTTCAAGGAGGATAGCTCACTTGGCAGAGTCAGATGACTCACTCAAAATTATACTCATCCCTCAGTAGTGCTTCAAAGAAATCAGCCCACTGGAGGTTTATAATATTGAAGAATTGATAACATTCTATGTGACACTGTTAACTGAGAGTGGTAGAACATGAACTCTAGTTTATAAATATGAAGAGTCTTAACATCACAATTTTGAGCAGCCTGCTCAACATAAAAATATCGATGAGACAGTGCCAACAAGAATACCAATATATTATTCACAAAAATTATGAAGAATGATGCCTAAGCTTGGAGTTCATATTAGAACTACTAAACATAAGACTCAAAATCTTTAACAAGATGTGGAGCCAAAGAAGTCCTCAAGCATCGCAAAGGAGTGATAAGTTTATCACTAAAGGTCTGTGGTTCATCCGCAAATCTCATCAAAATAGAGCTTGGTATAATATAATAGAAAAAGAGATAGAAACTCATAGTGATGAAGAAGATGATTCCCATGAATTTCTTCTTAAAAATGATGAACAAGTAAAAACTAAGCTCGCACTTGAAGAACTTGGAGATTATGAACAAATAGCTATTATGGATGAACTTAAATAAGTCAACCTAGGGCGAGGATGATTCCTCAACTTTTTGCCCTTCCTTGATGATAAAATTGAAGAGCTAAAAATGCTACTTTGTGAATTCAGAGATTATTTTGCCTGTACTTATTCTAAAATGTCAGGCTTATCCCTTGATGTAGCAATTCATAAACTAGTTATTAAACCAGATGTAACGCCCATTAAGCAAGCTCCTAGGAGAATAAGATTGGAGATTGAAGAATAGGTAATTGCAGAAACTAGGAAGGCGATCGAAGCAGGCTTTATCCGGGAGGAGAAGTATGCAGATTAGATAATCAACATTATCCCAGTAAGAAAGAAGAATGGCTAAATCCGTCTCTACATTGACTTCCGGGACCTAAATAAGGCGTGCCTAAAAGATAACTTTCTACTTCCAATATCAGAACTACTAGTGGACAACACCCCAACTATGACATGTTCTCATTTATGGACGATCAACGAGATATAATCAAATTAAGATGGGGCATGAAGATGAAAGATATATATCATTCAGAACACCTATTAGTATATATTACTTTATGGTCATGCCCTTTGGGTTGAAAAATTCTGGAGCTACATACCAAAGAGCCATGACGCATATTTTTGATGACTTAATTCATCAAAAGGTGAAATGTTATGTCGACAATTTGGTGGTGAAGAGCTTAAACCGCGAAAATCACTTTGAAAAGTTAATAATTGTATTGGAGAGAATCAGAAAATATGATCTTAAGATGAATCCTCTAAAATGTGCATTTGGGGTATCGTTTGGAAAATTTAGACAATGTACATCCGCGAGATGAAATTGATCCTGCTAAAATCAAGGCAATCGTCGAGATGCCTCCACCGAAGAGTTTGCATCAGCTCCGTTCTTTACAAGGATAGCTTGCATTCATCCGTCGATTTATATCAAACTTATCTGGATGCTATCAACCATTTGCAAGGTTAATGAAGAAGGACGCTCTATTCAAATGGGATAAGGAGTGCTAAGAAGCCTTCAATAACATTAAAAGCTACTTGTTAAATCCAATCCTTGCAGTGCCTACTCCCGGGAAGCCCTCATTTTATACACAGCTGCATTAGAAGAGTCCCTTGGAGCATTATTGGCACAACACAATGAAGAAAGTAAAGAGAATGCTCTTTATTATATCAACCGGAGGCTGATTTAAGCATAAATGAGATACTCTTCGATAGAGAAGCATTGATCTTTGTAGTCCAAAAGCTTCATCACTCTTTGTTATCTCACAAGATTACCCTCATCTCAAGGATTGATCCGCTGAAATACTTGATGACAAGACCAGCGTTGACAGGTCGCTTGACAAGATGGGCAATATTGCTTCTACAATTTGATGTCACATATATTCTGCAGAAAGTAGTAAAGGGACAAGTCTTAGCAAATTTTCTAGCGCATCCACTCATGACTCTTCTCTTAATGATGATTTTGATGTGCAAATTATGCTTATTCATGAAAGAGAAAAATCATAAATTTGGGAAATATACTTTGATGGAGCCTCATCGATCAAACAAGTCAAATATGTAAATTTTCCTAGAGTAAGAGCAGGAAATGGTATCGTCTTCATAACACCAGAATGAGGGATAATGAGATGATCATATGGATTGATCGAGCTGAGAACTAATAATGAAGCTGAATATGAACCATTAATGGCAGGTCTTGAAGAAGCTATTTTCATAGGCATTCAAAATTTGCATATTTTTGGCGATTCTCAAATTATTATAAATCAATTACTTGCATCTATAGAATCAACAAGCTTGAGTTAGCTTTCTATCACAAGCAAGTTCTCGAGCTTATGAAGAAGATAACAAATATCACACTAAAGTCGATTGCTTATCAAAATTAGCTAAGAAAATGACAAGTATGAATGATGATTATGTCATGATCGGCATATTTATTTGACGAGTTCTAGAACTAGTAAAATATCAATCCCTGCAGGTAGAGGGGTTACCAAATTTGACACAATAAGATGTAACTCTAGTTGCTTCTCATACTCCCCAAAATCAACAAGAAATTATACGAAGAAGAGCTAAGAATGACATTGCTTCAGAAAAGCAATGTGAAGCCTTTACGGTGGAAGAGCCACGTGATTGGAGGCAACCCTTCATCGACTACTTTAAAGAAGGCAAATTACCAAACAATAAATCACTAGCAACTCAAATCGAGAAGAGAATGTTATGCTATAATTTTGTCGACAATACCTTAAATCGTAGATCCTTTGAACAAATGTGACTACGATGCCTAAATACAGATGAAGCTAGCAAAGTGATGGTTGAAGTTCATGAAGGATTTTGTGGTGCACATTAGTCAGGTCCTAAGATGGCAGTAAATATCAAAAGGATGGGAAATTATTTTCCTTCTATGGTGAGAGACTGTATCAATCATGCTAAGAAGTGTCATGAGTGTCAAGTACATGGGAACCTCATCCATCAACCTCCAAATCCATTACACCCAACAATAACATCTTGGCCATTCAAATGTTGGGGTACATATATAATTAGACCAATTGATCCACCATCATCAGCTGGACATCGCTTCATCCTAGCAGTGACTGACTATTTCTCTAAGTGGGCTGAGGCTACCCCATTTAAAGAAGTTACTGTTGATCGAGTGATCAACTTCTTCACGCATAATGTGGTCTATAGATTTAGAGTGTCATGCCGAATAATTTTTGATAATGGCACAGCTTTCAAAAGTGCAAAGATTTATAGATTCGTTGATCAATAAAAAATTGATTAGCGATACTCTTCAATATACAATCCAAGAGTAAATGATTTGGTGAAGGCCTTCAACAAGACATTAGTCAAACTGCTCAACAAAATTCTCACCAAAAATAAAAGAGAATGGCATACCAAGATAGTAGAGGCACTATGGGCATATAGAACTACCTACAAGACGCCGACTAAAGCCACTCCCTATTCATTGGTATTTAGAACTGAAGTAGTTCTTTCGCTTGAAGTTGAGTTGCATTCACTTTGAGTAGTCATCCAGTACAATCTAACTGAAGATCAAAATGCTCGTCTGAGAATGGAGGAACTCGACACGCTTGATGAAGTTAGATTGCAAGCTCATCAAAATCTAGAAGTTTATCGATCAAAGATGTCTAGGGATTTTGACCATATGGTGCAGCCTCAAACATTCCAAAAAGGGGAATTGGTCATAGTGCTGAGAAGACAAATTATTCCTAATCAAAAATTTGATGGAAAATTTGAGCCTAACTGGGAAGACCCTTTTATCATCAAGAAAGTATACCAAGGAGGGGCATACCAACTCATCGACCTAAAGGGTGAAAGACCAATGCCGCCAATTAATGGTCGATACTTAAAAAAGTACTATACTTGACGACCACATTATCGAGGCACAATAGAAATCCCCTTGCCAGATAGGGGGCATTTTTTAGTATATCTAATTAGGTCAACATCGTGCTTCATGCCGAGATCCCTAAATAAAAATACTCCATATGAAAAACTTTTATGTGAAAATTCCCCTGTTATAGAGGGGACATTTTAAATTTTTATATATAGATGAAATCAATGTTGTATGTTAAAATCCCCTTTAAAGTATATCAATTCAAATATTGATATATTTTTATCTTGAAAATTCTCTTAAATGTACTTTAGAATTTCCCCTGCAAGACAGAGGGCATTTTTAGTTTATGTTATGTTTATTTGAGTTGACGTCATGTTATAAGATGAGATCCTTGAATATATTCAGATTCAGGTTGACATCAAGCTTTACATCAAAATCCTTGAATATATCCATAATTATTACTGTTAAGTTGTAGAGTCTTGCAAGAACAAAAAGAATCTATTTCTATGCATGAAAAGACAACCCTAAATATCAAGAAATTCTCAGATTTACCAAAATTCTATAGATCAAGTCAAAAGAACTCCCGATTTTGGAAGCTTCAATCAACTGAGTTGAAAAAAAATATCAACCTCTACATCCTGAAGTCTAGGACACAGATGGGTTCTGAAGGTCAAACTCAACAAGCACATAAATGGTTGAGTTGTTGATGCTCTCCTCACTCAACAAGTAGCAAGAAAAGGCCGCAGTGAAAGAGCCTCCGTTCATCAATCTAATGATAAAACCACCAACCCATTATAGTTTAAGTCGAAGACTAGAGTAGGTTCTAAAGGTCGAACTCAACAAGCCCAAATGTGGCTGAGTTGCTAACGCTCTCCTCACTAACAAGCCGTAAGAAAAGGCTTTAGTGAAGGAGCCCCCGCTCGTCAGTCCAATGATGATAGTTGTTCAATCTCAAACCAGATCCAACTTAGTGATTACAAGCAACTAGGATTCAAGAGATCTTTCAACTTGATCGATAGATCAAGATAATTTGAGAAAACTCTGAATTCAGGGCTGCCTCAAATTAATCTTTGTATTACCCGCAGGTGATATCTCAATTTATTCTCAAATGATCTGATCAAGCTCAAAGCACATATCGAAGCCAATCTCCTCATCAAGTCCATCAAAGCAGAAAGCACAGGACCGAGAAAGCAATTCCATAGTTCTTACAAAGCCGATGACCAAACTAAAGGAATTTTGTGGTTATTCAGTCTGTTAAAGCACATGTTGCTAGACTGATAACTCAACACAGACCCTATATAAGTCGGAAGGCTGGGTCATTTGTATGTACCCTCCAACAAATTCATCAAAACAGCAAGCACAGGGTTCATGGCATACATACACTTCCTGACAAGTCAATATGGATAAATCAGGTCAATCCTTCATCAAGTCCATCAAGCTTAAAGCTAGGACAGAAGGAATTTCAAATCCGACCAAGCATGGATAAACCAATTCCCCAGCAGAGTCCTTCATCAAAATAAGCAAACCAATTCCTCTATTAAACCCAACCAAGTACAAAGCTAGGGTTGGAGGATACTCAAATTTATGAGAACATAAAAGAAAGAGATCTTCAGCAAAGCCATTGAAGTAGAGAGTATACGGTGTAAGAACTCTTATCAATCCGACAAGTCAATGCTGACAAATCGGACAAGCCCGTCATTTAGCATGTCCTGAATAAGGTAGCATGACAAATCTATCAAAGCTCCATATCTTGTGCAAGCGAAATGATCCAAGTTTTGTGGCTAGCCTAAAAGGTCAACCAGTTTTCAACAAATGTGACTCGCTCCATGGGTGAATTTTATTTGTTAGGGGGCATTTGACCTCTATATATGTGTCATAAGTCAAGTCAAGTCCACAAGTTTAATTTGATGGACTTCGAAGGTGACAACATGCAAATCGGGGTTCAAATGCACTGGACGTCATTGAAAATGGTCTAAATGACCTCTGATCGGTGAACAGACTTTGACGTTACATTCAGAACATCGAAATTGATTGAAATATAAATATTACAAATTCTAATGAGTAATTGATTAAGCGCTCGAGCTATCAATGTGTCGACACACACATCAGAGTCAGGAAGTTGTGATAATATTAGAACGATCTCAGTTTATGAAATTGATCATGCCATTAGCTTTAAAATATCAAAAACTATCAAATGAGACTATCCACACTCAATTCAGATGAGTCTGCACAAATGTCGATTGATTTGAAGTGACAGTACACAAATCGAGGCTCAAATACACAAGACATCGCCTAAATTAACTCAAATGACCTCTGATCGATGCACGGACTTAGCCATCACATTCAGAATATCAAAATTGGTTAGAATATAAATATTTCATTACTTGATGATCAACTAATCAAGCACTCGAGTCATCAACATGCTTGCACGCATATCGAAGTCAGGAGGTGCCGACATAAGCCAAATGACCCCCATTCATGAAATTGATTGTGTTGTTAGCTTCAAAATATCAAAATCTATCAAATGAGACTATCATTACTCCGTTGGATGAGTCTATACAAATGTCAATGATTTGAAATGACAATGCAAATTAAAATGAAACACTGGATGTCACCAAAATCAACTCAAATGACCTCCAATCGGTGAACGAACATTATGTTAAAAACATCGAAACTGGTTAGAATATAAATATTGCATGACTTGATGATCAACCAATTAAGCGATTGAGTCATCAATGTACTTACACGTATATCAAAGTCAAGAGTCTCCGAAGCAAGCCAAACGACCTCCGTTCACAAAATTGATTACATCGTTAGCTTTGAAATATCAAAATCTATCAAATAAGACTATTCGCACTTAATTCGAACAAGTATGAGCAAAAATCGAGCAGTCGAAAGCGGTGATGCATATTTTGAGCTGAAATGGACTTAATTTGGCGTCGACTTTAACCAAACGTCCCCCGATTACGAAACGGATTGCGCCATTGGGTTCGGAACATCAGAGTTACCTTGAATTGATATATATATATATATATATTGACTATGTACATTTACCGGTGCAAAATCTACATTAAAACCGTTCTAGCTCGGCATAGGTAATTTTCCTTTGTTTGTCCCCTCTCAATTTATGCGCTAATGCATCCTTTGACGCTCGGGGAGAGTCGGTCATCCGTTGAAAGAGCGAAAGCGTGACATCATTTAGTAAATTTTAAATCACGCCTCCTCTCATGTGATCGTTCGTATAGACCATCCGCGTAATCGACTGATCGCATCATGCTACTTAACCCATTGTAATTTAAAACTTATGCATGCGAAATGTGATATGGTTTTAAACTATATGAGCAATCTCACCATGCTCCACTTTTGGCAAGATTCGAACCTCCTTATATCCAATCTCAATCTCTCAAAAATGATATTCCAAGATCCTCTGGGTAAACTTATTGCATGAAACTTCCTCAAATCATTATGCTTGTCCCTCTCTTCCGCTATACCTGTCAATTTTTGCCATCGGGAAGAACATAAATCAAAAGAGAATTCTTCTTTCGGTTTCCGATTACATTCCACATCAATTTTTTGCTTAAAACAAGGGAAGAACATCGTCAAGAGGCAAATTCTACTTTTAGTTTCATGCACTCCTAAGCAATCCTTTAATTTTTTCATACGGAAGAACATCATCAAGAGACAAATTCTTCTTTCGATTTTCGGCATCACATTCATCGTATACCTCCTCAAATTTGCCTCATTGCAACTGGAGAAGCAACACCGTCAAGAGGCGGGTTCTTCATTTGGTTTTCAGCATACCCAACCTTGTTCCCTAACCGAGCATTGCCGCACGCCAAAAAATGAGTCAGAACATGTGGGATCTGTGAATGTGGATATATATACATATACATGCTTGTGTTTCTTTGCTGGTTTGAATACCTCATCGTACTCAAGAGGGTGCGACGAGATGAAAAATCGGTTGTGGTGTCTCAAGACACTGAAAGCATAAGCATATATATATATATCACATTCACAATCCAAAAACACAAGCATAAGTAGAGCTAAAGCATTAAATACTGAAATCAGCATAACTTATCAAAAATGATTTAAATTGAACATAATTAAATTGGGAGAATTACAAAAAAAAAACTCAACAAGTAAACTAATGCAAGTAATGTTTTAAACTACAATCTAAATCAAATCTTCTTCTGGATCGTAACTCTTTGTCCAGCGTGAAAGATACTAAACCAAAATCTACAAAAATTATAGGGCTTCTTTTAATCAAAAATTAGGGGATTTCCTTCTAATTACAAATTTTAAAATCAACGAAATCACTAATTAAGTGAAATTATCTAAAACTATAAATTTTTGTATGTGCTTGGACATAGAGATTTCAAGTACAAATTTTAATGTCTGAAAAGGCTGTACATGTTAAATTGAAATTAAATAAAAATATAAAATCAATCTCATAATTCAAAAATAAAATTACCTAAATTACTAATCACCCGCATGGGCCCCGACACTGCGTTGAATGCTTAAGTTCAAGTGTCTGAGGATGCTACACGAGTTATTTCCCGGTTTAGCCTTAGGACTAGGTCTGGGTTAACAAAATCTAAAAACTTATAATAAGAGTTTTGAATCAGTGAATTATCTGAGAAACTAATTCTATCAAGTGATAGTAGATCTAATCCTCTATTAACAGCTAAATAGATTGACAGGATCTAAAGCTCTTAAACATATTCAAATTAATCAATTTTTCAAATCAAATTAACTAGCAATATGAAATTGCTTAAATGAAACTTTATCATTAAAAACTTAAATCCAAGTCAATATATCAACCTTCTGCAACTATTTGTCGGGAGTGGCAAACTAAGAAAACTCTAGCTCACAAAGGACCCAATGTCAATTCGTGTTACCATGTTCTCTCAATTAATATCACATAAGGATGTCTGTCCTCACTATGTGGCTTGGTATAAACTCACAAATGAAGCATGACAGTCTCGATCAACTAGTTTGGCCAGTCAAGATCCATCATATTACGATCATGACCGTAGCCTGTATGCTCTACAATGGCTCTGCCCTTTTAGTTGTGAATCAAAGGGTATACTTTATAAACAACCCTCAATAGATAGACTTAAGATTATCTCCTTAGACAAACACCACCCAGTGAATGATTTCTTGGACGATGTGTTGCTGATGAGGATCCTTCTATCAGGTTGGGTCGACTTCCTCCTCTAACTAAGTAGACTAGGGACCGCAACTGCCTGGGATTACAGAACCATGGGATCTAGATCGGCCACGTCATGATTCCCCCAACCATTTGGTTTAAGTTGAAATGATAAATTTCATAAATCTTAAATTCTAAAACTCCATATGCTACTACTATATAGTAAGCATTAAATGATATAACGACTAGCCTTAATCGAAAGTTCTCTCTCACTTATTGAGGGTAACTATGGGACTTGCTTTATGGGAACTTGGAATCAGATCTAAAGTTCTCACCAAATGAGGATAAAATCTCGGTAGTGTCTATCTATCTCATTTTCTAAAAAATTACATACTTTAAATCGCTCTCTTCAATCAATTCAAATAATTGTCAGATTGGTGGGAGTTTTAGACACTAAAATGGTTGACCATGATACAAGGTCCAAAAGCTTATGAACTTTCGTTAGTTGGTTACATTAATGTAAGAGCTATCCCTCTCTTACCAAGATCTAGAGGCTGAATGGAACAGAGGAATGTCCAATGACCATGTGATTTTTATCACGCTATGTCGTTATACCTCTATTTTTTTGGATATATTTTCTTGTCGATTTAAGAGCTATTACATAGTGAAGTTCTAACCTACCTACCTTCATACTGGGTGTTTTTATGGGGTATTTCATTGCAGACCTTGCAATTCTATTATGATTATATCCTTCTCTAGGAGGGTTGGAGTTTATCGTTCATCATTCACTTTCATTATGTGTAGTAGCATATGCCATGTTGATTGGTGAAGGACAACTGTACACATACATGGTATTAATATCTGAGTCAACTACTCTTGAGATTAATATGAGATGGTTTCTTGACACTACTGAAATGAAGAGATCAGCTGCATATCTTGTTAATCGTGTTTTGTTGTTCTTTGCTGGCTGAGCCAAGGTGAAAGAAATGAAAGAGAAAGCAATGAGTGCTCTTGATCAATATATTTAGTTAATATTAGAAGAGCATGTGCATGGTTCTGACCTACTAGCTCCTGCTATTAAGCCATTTGCATCAATTTTGAAATTGGTCAGTGAAATTTATAGATGACAACCAAAATTTCGTCAGACTTTACTTTTTTTTCTAATCCATGTGTTTGGATACCAATGCAGGTTTCAAGACCTCACTAATGCCTATGAGGGCATAGTGGGTGCGAGTAAATGTGAATGTAAAAATACATATATGATTGCATTTCTTTCTGCAGGTTTCAAGATCCCTCTAATGCCCATGAGGGCGTAGTGGGTGCGAGGAAATATGAATGTGAATATATATATATATGATTGCATTTCTTTCTACAGGTTTCAAGACCCCGTTAATGCCCATAAGGGCATAGTGGGTGCGAGAAGAAGGCTGTGGTGTCATAAGACACTACTCGCTACACTCATTAGGGCATACTGAGAAAGCCAAAATACTTCTGATGCAGCCCCCTACACATGGATGACGCCTGGAGGCTGCCGAAATTTAGACTAAAATTCAGGACTTAAACAATTTCAAATGGGTATTACCTAAATTTATGTCAAACAAAAGAATATATGATAACTATGAAGATAAATGTTAAATCAAAGAGAAATAGGGGAGGGGCCTTTAAAGAAAATTGTGGAAAGAATGGAACACCCATTTAAAATGCAAGTAAAATTTAGGGAGGCTAATATTAAACTCACAAACTCTAATAATGATTCTCTATGGCTTAAATTGAAGTAATGAGTGAGTTCTCTTTTCTTGTAAATTTCTCAAAATTAAACAAGCTCTAATTAGAATTTGAGGGAGATTAATACTAAACTTATAACAAACTTGCAATAAACATACAGTCTAAAGAAGAATCCAAATTGGGTTTAATAACTCTTATATGAATAGGGAGGTGATCATTATGCTAGCTAATAAGCATGAGTAGGGCTAAAGCAATAAATACTAAAATCAACATAACTTATCAAAATTGATGTAAATTGAACATAATTAAGTTGACAGAATTACAAAAACTCAACAAGTAAACTAAGTACAAGCAATACTTTAAACTACAATCTAAATCAAAATGCATTCTTCACCATCGAATATGCAACTCTTTATACAAGCAGATAGAAGACGATACCAAATTAAAATCTATAAAAATCATCTTCCTTCAATCAAAAATTAAGGAATTTTATTCTAATTATGATTTAAAAAATCAACAAAATTACTAATTAGGTGAAATTTGCTAAGCTATAAACATCTACATATGCTGGAACACAGAGATTTCAAGTGTAAATTTTCATGTAAAATGGTACGCAATATTGGAACAAAAAAATAAAAATACAAAATCAATGTCATAATTCAAACATAAAATAACCTAAATTTACTATACACCCGCATGGGCCCTGGCACTGCGCTGAATGATTAAATTCAAGTGTCTGAGGATGTTGCACGGGTTACTTCCCGGTTTAGTCTTAGAACTTAGTCCGGGTCAACAAAACTTAAAACCTATAATAAGGGTTTCAAATTCGTAAAATATCTGAGAAACTGATTCTGTCAAGTGATAGTAGATCTAATCTTCTGTTAGCAACTAAACAGAGTTGACAGGATCTAAATCTCTTAAACATATTCTAATTAATCAATTTTTAAGTAGCAATCTGAAACCACTTAAATAGAATTCTATCATTAAAAGCTTAAATCAAAACTCAATCTATCCACCTTCCGCAATTGTTTATCGAGCATGACAAATTAAGAAAACTGTAACTCATGAAGGAGCCAATGTCAAATCAAGTGTTCTACTATGTTCACTCTCAATCAATCTCATGCCAGTAAGGACGCGGCCCGTGTCCTCTAACTATATGGCTTGGCCAGTAGGCTCCATAAATGAAGCAGTTACGACTAGAGTCCTTTGATCAGGTGGTTTGGCCAGTCAGACTCCACTATATAACGATAACGACTGTAGCTCGTATGCTCCCCAATGGCTCTGCCCTTTGTGTTGTGCATCAGAGGGTATATTTGATAGGGCAAATAGCCCTCTATCAGCTAAGGTAGACTTAAGACTATCTCCTTAGACAAATATCACCCCAAGTCTACAAGGATTTCTTGGATGACATAACCCATGTGTTACTGATGAGGATCCTTCTATCAGGTTGGGTGGACTACCTCCTCGAGCGGACTAGAGACCACGATGGCAGGATATGACCATGAGATCTAGATTGGGCACGTCATCATTCCCCCAATCATTCGATTTAAGCTGAAATGATGAATTTCATAATCTTAAATTCTAAAACTCCGTATGCTGCTGCTATACCTATGCATGAAGCAATCTAACGACTAGCCTTAATTGAAATTTCTCTCTCACTTATTGAGAGGGGTAATTAACTATAGGGGCTTGTGCCTATGGGAAACCTAGAACCAGATCTAAAGTCCTCACTAAATGAGGATGAAATCTCTGGGTAGTGTCTTATATACTATTCCGTCTACTTTTTAAAAATTACACCGACACTTTAAATCACTCTCTTCAATTCAATATTTGTGAGAGGTGGTGAATTTTTGAGCCCACGATTTTTGGCAACTCCATTATGGGCGATTCTCCAACTTTTAGTCAAATTTAAGGTATAGTAGCAGTGGAGCATAATAAATTAATATTTAGAATAAATTATAAATGAAATTAAATTTAAATCAATCATATTCTAATGAGTAATCTATTTGTTCTGTATATCGATGGATCTTGTTCGTTTATCATCTTAGGTCAGAGCTAATATACGTCTGGCTAACACTGTAATCAATACTAGGAATGTTAGAGCTACTATTTAATTTGACAGTGTAGACTTCTCAGCCATCACCACTGTGAATAATCCTCCACCTAAAGAATCTGTATTTTGTACGCACCAACTTATGCAATGGAAGAGGATAATTGGAATGGCCACTACTGCCATTGAGGTTCTCAAAAGAGAGTCTTTGTACTTAAAAGATTGATTCATTTTGAGGCATCGATCATGAGGAGAACCTTCACTAGTCAAAAAGTTTTAGTCATACTTGTGAATGCGATAACTCTGCCAATCAAACCTTTCTCACTAGGAATGCATGATGTTGAAGCTTCCTCTTCTAGAGGAAAACTGAGTAGAAGGCAAAAAAGGAGAAGAAATGCTGAACTACGAGCTCAACAATTACTGCCTGAGTCACTAGCCATGTGACCGAACTTGATACCAAAAGTTAGTGTTCCTACTTATAACAAGTTTGAAAATCTCAAGTGGGTGAAAAGGAATAGCTCTATTGGTGATATCAAACAATCATTATGGGAGCAGCGACATTAAACTATAATCCCATAAAGGAGGCATCCTAAGACTCTGTCCTCCAGATTGCACATGGTGCTAAAAGATGTCAAGGAGAAGGGTCTTATGAAGAAAAAGTATCAATGCCTGATTATTAAAGAAAATGAGAAAGCTTCACCAAAAAGGCTACTCCCAGTGGGTAATGTTCAAGGCCGTCCTAAGCAATTCCTATACGGTGAGCATCGAGGTGTGACACTTGGACCATAGGTCCAAGAATCCATCGTCGAAAGGTCCCGACAAATCGATGAGCAAATTTGGATGCCAAAATCTCAAAGTAAAATTGCCTTAAAGAAAGATAATGACGTGACATCTGGACTGCAGTACCACAAAATACACTCATTATGTGCTAGTATTTAGAGTTGAAGTAGCCTTGCCACTTGAAGTTGAACTACCTTCACTCTGAGTAGCCATTCAACACAATCTCACTCAAGATGAGAATGTCTGTCTATGGACAGAAGAGCTTGATGTGCTTGACGAAGTTAGGCTCCAAGCTCAGCAAAATCTAAAAATCTATCGAGCGAGGATGTCCTAGGCATTCGATCATACAACGCATCCTAAAACTTTTCAAGAAGGAGAAATGGTCCTCGTGCTGAGAAGACTAATTATTACTAATCAAAAATTCGGTAGCAAATTTGAGCCTAATTGGGAGGGTCATTTTGTCATTGAAAAAGTGTATCAAGGAGGGGCATACTAACTCATTGACTTAAAGGGTGAAAGACCAATGCCACCAATTAATGGTCAATACTTGAGAAAATATTATACATGATGACTACATTCTCAAAGTACAATAGAAATCCCCCTGCAAGACAAGCGATATTTTTTTTAATATATCTATTTAGGTCAACAACGTGCTTCATGCCGATATCCCTAAATAAATATACTTACTCAAGATAAAAAAAACTTTTTCATGAAAATTCCCCTCTTACACAGGGGGTATTTTTAGATTTCTATCTATAGAGAAAATCAATGTTACATGTCAAAACCCTCTTAAGAGCATATCAATTCAAATATTGATGTATTTTCTTAATTTCATCTTGAAAGCTCTTCTAAATGTGCTTTAGAATTCCCCTTGCAAGATAGGGGCATTTTTTAGTTTATGTTGAGTTTATTTGAGTTGACATCGAGTTATAAGACGAGACCCTCAAATATATTCTGAGGCAGGTTGACATCGAGCTATATGCCGAAATCCTTGAATACATCCCTAATTATTATTGTTAAGTTGCAAAGTCTTGCAGGAATAAAAAAGAATCTATTTCTCTACATGAAAAGATAACCCTAAATGACAAAAATTTATCTCCCAGATTTGCCAAATTCTGGAGATCAAGTTAGAAGAACTCCCGATTTCAGAAGCTTCAATCAATTAAGTTGGAGAAACATCAACCTTTACATCCTGAAGTATAGGACATGGATGGGTTCTAAAAGTCAGACTCAACAAGCCCATAAATGGACAAGTTGCTGACGCTCTCCTCACTCAACAAGCCATAAGAAAAGGCCATAGTGAAAGAATCCCCCATTCGTCAGTCTGATGACAAAACCACCAACCCACTACAGCTTAAGTCAAAAACTCGAGTAAGTTCTAAAGGTCGAACTCAACAAGCCCAAATGTGGCCGAATTGATGATGCTCTCCTCACTCAATAAGCCATAAAAAAGGCCGCAGTGAAAGAGCCCCTGCTCGGCAGTCCAATGATGATAGTTGTTTAATCTCAAATCAGATTCAGCTTAGTGATTACAAGCAACCAGGATCTAAGAGATCTTTCTACTTGATCAATAGATCAAGACAATCTGAGCAAACTCTCAATTCAGGGTTGCCTCAAATCAATCTATATGTTACCTACAGGGTGATATTTCATACTCTCAAATAATTTGATCATGCTCAAAGCACAGATCAAAGCCAATCTCCTCATCAAGTTCGTCAAAATAGAAAGCACAGGATCGAGGAAGTAATTCCATAGTTCATACAAAGATGATGGTCGAATTAAAGGAATTTTATGGTTATTCAGTCTGTTAAAGCACACATTGCTAGACTGATAACTCAACATTGACCCTATATAAGCCAGAAGGCTGGGTCATCTGTATGTAACCTTCAATGAGTCAATTAAAGCAGCAAGCACAAGATTCATGACATACAAACACTTCCTGACAAGTCAATATGGACCAATCAGGTCAGACATTCATCAAGTCCGTCAAGCTTAAAGTTAAGACAGAAGAAATTTAAAATCGACCAAGCATAGATAAACCAATTCCCCAGTAGAGCCCTTCATCAAAATAAATAAACCAATCCCTCCACCAAACCCAACCAAGCATGAAGCTAGGGTTGGAGGAGACTCAAATTTGCAATGACATAAAAGAAAGAGATCTTCAGCAAAGCCATTGAAGCATAAAATAGTTGGTGTAAGAACTCTTACCTATCCGACAAGCCAATTCCAATAAATCAGTCAAGCTCGTCATTTAGCATATCCTAAATAAGGCATCATACTAATGAAGAATCCTATTAAAGCTCTGTAAGCTATCGCAATCAAAGCTGAAATGATCCAAGTTTTTTGGCTAGCCCAAAGGGTCAACCAATTTTCAACAAATGCGACTCACTCCATGCATAAATCACATTTGTTGGGGGGCATTTGTTGACCTCCACATATGTGTCATAAGTCGAGTCAAGCCCTGCGTTGAATTGACGAACTTGAAAGACATCATAAATCGAGGCTCAAAATGCATTGGACATCACCAAAAATAGTCAAAATGACCTCCAATCGATGAACAGGCTTTGTCGCCACATTCAAAATATCAACATTGGTCAAAATATAAATATTGCACAATCTAAAGAGCAACCGATCAAGCGGGCGAGCTATTAATGTGTCGATGCGTATATCAGAGTCGGGAAGCTACGATGATGTATAAATGATCTCTGTTCATGAAATTAATCACACTGTTAGCTTCAAAACATTGAAAACTATCAAATGAGACTATCCACACTTGATTTGGACGAGTCTGTGCAAATGTCGAATGATTTGAAGTGATAGCACGCAAATCAAGGCTAAAATATACGAGATGTCGACAAAATAAACTCAAATAACCTTTGATCAATGAACTAACTTCACCATCACGTTCAAAACTTTGAAAATGGTAATAACATAAATATTGCATAACTTGATAATCAACCGATCAAGCAATTGAGTCATCAATGCGCCTACACACATATCGAGGTCAAGAAGCACCGACGTAAATAAAATGACATCAGTTCATGAAATTGATTGAGCCATTAGCTTCAAAACATCGAAATCTATCAAATGAGACTATCCACGCTCAACTCAGATGAGTTTGTGCAAATGTCGAGCGATCGGAAGTGATAGTGCGTAAATTGAGGTTGAAATGCACTGGACATCACCAAAATCAACCCAAATGACCTCCGATCAATGAACAAACTTAGTAATCATGTTCAGAACATTGAAACTGGTCAGAATATAAATATTGCACAACCTAATGATCAATCGATCAAGCGATCTAGTCGTTAATGTGCCTATATGCATATCGAGGTCAAGAGGCACCGATATAAGCCAAAGATCTCCGTTCATGACATTAATTGTGTCGTTGGATTTGAAACATCAAAATCTATCACATAAGACTATTCACACTCATACAATCAGTTTGCGTGAATTGGTCGGCGGCGATACGCATTTTGGTAATTTAATTTGGCCGACAACGACGAACTAGATCAGCGAAAACGGTATCGCTTGGTGAACATTGAATGTACTTAGAAATGACAATATTATGTGGGTTTGATTTGCAATTCAATAAATCTCATAATATAAAAAAATGAAAATCATGTGTTTATTTTAAACCCGATTAGACACAATTTTAATAATTGATTTATCCTAAAATTAATTAAGAATTTTTAGAAATATGATATGAAGTTAATTAAGTTTAACTTGGATAAAAAAAAGAGAAGTTTATTAATTTGAATTCCTTCAACCGCAAGAAACTGCTCCTGATTTTTTTTATTTTCCCTCTCTCTCGTTCTCTACCGGTTCCCACTCTTCCTCTTTCATCTCGATAACGAGACCAAAAAAAAAACTGCAGAAGAAAAACCGCAAGAAACCGGAGGCAATACTCTTTTCTGATCTTAACCAAAACTTTGGCTCGTCTCCTCCTCTATTTCCTCCTTGCCTCCTTGCCTCCTTGGAGAAGGAGATGTGAAAGAAATAATTTAGTTTCGCTGCATGCGAATAATCCATCACGCACACTGTCACATCATTTATTACCTGCATTAATCGATGGATCGTTTGAGGCTGCCTGGCAGGTTCCACCATCTCTCGTTTCATCTCCTTTGTTTAATCTTTGTGTTCAATTTGGGGAGTGGCAATGGTGTGTTTAAGGTTTAGCGCAGATACTCTGACTGGACGCATATCGTTGACCTTCGTGCACTTGACGAAAAAATTTTACGTGCGGATTCCGGATGCGTCCGGAGTCTAATTAAATTTTTTTTAAAAAAAAATGAGATCTTATGATTGGATTCCCAACGGTGCGGAATCCACACGTAATATTCTCTCACACTTGACATTCGTTGCCATGCCAAGGAGAGAATATTAAGTCCGTACGGTGCGGAGTCCGCATCACAGCCATCTATTTTTTTTATTAAAAAAAAAAAAGGAACAATCTTAGCGGCCTCCGGACATCATCGCACGTAATATTTTTTTGATGCCAAGACCTTTTCAAACGTCGCTGTCAACGCCATCGATATTCCCCTTGGCGGCATTGGTCGATATTCTCCTTGGCGGCATTAGCATTCCCACCCAGATCGGGCTTTATTATGTTGAAATGTGACATGGGCTTTGTTTTTTTCCTTTTAAATAAGAGGATATTGGAAATTTGTGTATTGTGATATTAAGCAAGCAAATTAAGCCATGAGCTGTTATTGTGAAAGGTTTTAGCCGTGCTTATTTCCTCTTAGAACCGTTAATATGTGCCAAGCAAATTTCTTGGTGGTTTGTCTTTCTAAAAACGGTTGACCATGATACAAGGTCTTGCCAAAAGCTTATGAACTTACTCGGTTAGTTAGTTCTGTTAATGTAAAGAGCTATCCCTCTCTTACCAAGATCCAGAGAACTGAATGGAACAACAGGGGTATGTTCAGCAGCCATGCGATTTTTATCACGGTTATGTCGTTATACCTCATATTTTTTTCAGATATATTTTCTGATCGATTTAAGGAGCCTGTTACATTGCGAAGTTCTAACCTACCTACCTTCATACTGGGTGTTTCTATGGGGTATTTCATCGTAGACCTTGCAATTCTATTATGGTTATATCCTTCTCTAGGAGGGTTGGAGTTTATCGTTCATCATTCACTTTCATTATGTGCGGTAGCATATGCCATGTTGACGGGTGAAGGACAACTGTAAACATACATGGTACTGATATCTGAGTAAACTACTCCCGAGATTAATATGAGATGGTTTCTTGACACTACTGAAATGAAGAGATCAGCTGCATATCTTGTTAATGGTGTTTTGTTGTTCTTTGCTGGCTGAGCCAAGGTGAAAGAAATGAAAGAGAAAGCAATGAGCGCTCTTGATCCATATATTTAGTCAATATTAAAAGAGCATGTGCATGGTTCCGACCTGCTAGCTCGTGCTATTAAGCCATTTGCATATATATATATATATATATATATATATATATATATATATATATATATATATATATATATATATATATCTATATATATATATATATATATACATATGCTTCATGCAAGATTGAAGATCTCGTGATCGTCGATGTAATGAGATGAAATCCGTGTCATAAAAACACCATTTCATTATGCTCATCGAGGCATCGTGATTGAAGGCCTTGTTATGCTTAGCGATTCGAGATTGAAGGTGGACCGAGTGCTTAAATACCCCATCACACCTCGTGACGTGTGGTAGGCCAAAATAGTTAGATGTAGCCTATCTTTGGGATGTTGAAATCTTGCTAAAGGGTTGTCGAAATTTCGTTCAGACTTTACTTTTTTTTTTTTTTCTAATTCATGTGTTTGGGCACCAATGCAAGTTTCAAGACAACGCTAATGTCTATGAGGGAGTAGTGGGTGTGAGAAAATGTGAATGTGAAAATACATATATGCTTGCATTTCTTTCTGTAGGTTTCAAGACTCCTAATAAATAAGTAGTGGAGTCGAGAAGAAGGCGTGGTGTGTGAAGACACCACTATTATCTCATTAGGGCATCTTGAAAGCCAAAACACTCTAATATGGGGATGTAGAGGTCAAATTTAGACTAAAATTCAGGACTTAAACAAATTCAAATGGGAATTATCTAAATTTAAGTCAAATAAAAGAATATATGATAAATATGAAGATAAATGTTAAATCAAAGAGAAATGGGGGAGGAGCCTTTAAAGAAAATTGTGGAAAGAATGGAACACCCATTTAAAATGCAAGTAAAATTTGGGGAGGCTATTATTAAACTCACAAACTCTAATAGCGATTATGTATGGCTTAAATTGAAGTAATGAGTGAGTTCTCTTTTCTTGTAAATCCCTCAAAATTAAATAAGCTCTAATTGGAATTTGAGGGGGATTAATACTAAACTTTTAACAAACTTACAATAAACTTACAGTCTAAGGAGGAATCCAAATTGGGTTTAATAACTTTTACAATAAAATGTGAATGTGAAAATACATATATGCTTGCATTTCTTTCTGTAGGTTTCAAGACTCATTAATGCCCATAAGTAGTGGTCGAGAAGAAGGGCGTGGTGTCAGAAGACACCACTCATTATATCATTAGAGCATCGAGAAAGCAAAACACTCTCGATGCAACACATATGGGGATGGCCGAGGGAGCTGAAATTTAGACTAAAATTCAGGACTTAAACAAATTCAAATGGGAATTATCTAAATTTAAGTCAAATAAAAGAATATATGATAAATATGAAGATAAATGTTAAATCAAAAAATAGGAGCAGAGCCTTTAAAGAAAACTATGGAAAGAATGGAACACCCATTTAAAATGCAAGTAAAATTTGGGGAGGCTATTATTAAACTCACAAACTCTAATAGCGATTATGTATGGCTTAAATTGAAGTAATGAGTGAGTTCTCTTTTCTTGTAAATCCCTCAAAATTAAACAAGCTCTAATTGGAATTTGAGGGGGATTAATACTAAACTTATAACAAACTTACAATAAACTTACAGTCTAAGGAGGAATCCAAATTGGGTTTAATAACTCTTATACGAATAGGGAGGTGGTCATTATGCTAGCTAATAAGAATGAGTAGGGCTAAAGCAATAAACACTGAAATCGTCATAACTTATCAAAATAGATATAAATTGAACATAATCAAGTTGAGAGAATTATAAAAACTCAACAAGTAAACGAAGTGCATGTAATATTTTAAACTACAATCTAAATCAAAATGCCTTCTTCGTCATCGAATATGCAACTCTTTATACAAGCAGATAAAAGGCGATACCAAATCAAAATCTATAAAAATCATAGGGCTTCCTTCAATCAAAAATTAAGAAATTTCATTCTAATTATGATTTCAAAAAATTAATGAAATCACTCATTAGGCGAAATTAACTAAGCTATAAACACCTGAACGTGCTTGGACACAGAGATTTCAAGTGCAAATTTTAATATCTGAAAAGGTTGCGTAGGCTAAATTGGAACAAGAAAATGAAAATATAAAATCAATCTCATAATTCAAACATAAAGTTACCTAAAATTACTATACACACGCATGGGCCCCGGCACTATCCTAAATGCTTAAATTCAAGTGTTTGAGGATGCTACGCAGGTTGCTTCCCGATTTAGTCTTAGGACTGGGTCCGAGTTAACAAAACCTAAAAACCTATAATAAGGGTTTCAAATCAGTGAAATTTCTGAGAAACTGATTCTGTCAGGTGATAGAAAATCTAATCCTCTGTTAACAGCTAAACAAAGTTGACAGGATCTAAAGCTCTTAAACATATTCTAAATAATTAAATTTTAAGTAGCAATCTGAAACTTCTTAAATTGAATTCTATCATTAAAAGCTTAAAAAAAACTCAATATATCTACCTTTCGCAACTATTTATCGGGGTGACAAATTAAAAAAACTCTAGCTCACAAAAGAGCCAATGTCAAATTAAGTGTTCTGCTATGTTCACTCTCAATCAATCTCACGCCATTAAGGATGTGGTATCCTCGATTGTTGTGCAGCTCGGTTCCACGATGAAGCGATTCACGTGAGTCCCTCGTAATGGTCAGCTCCATTATATCACGATCATGACCATAGCCCGTATGCTCCCCAATGGCTCTGCCATTTGAGTTGTGAATCATAGGGTTGTTGACCTTCACATGTGTGTCATAAGTCAAGTCAAGTCCACAATTCAAATTTGACGGACTTCAGAGGTGACAGTGCACAAATTAAGGCTCAAAATGTACTAGACATAACTAAAATTAGTCGAAATGACCTTCGATCGACGAACAGGCTTCGCCGTCATGTTCAAAACGTCAAAATTGATCAGAATATAAATATTGCAAAATCTAACAAGCAATCGATTAAGTGCTCGAGCTATCAATGTGTCGACACGTATATTAGAGTCGGGAAGCTACGACGATGACCAAATGATCTCCGTTCATGAAACTGATCATGTTGTTAACTTCAAGACATAAAAAACTATCAAATGAGACTATCTGTGCTCAATTCAGACGAGTCTGTGTAAATGTCGAATAATTTAAAGGACAGTGCACAAATCGAGGCTGAAATGCACAGGATTTTACTAAAATCAACTCAAATGACCCTCGATCGATGAATAGACTTTGCCATCACATTCATAATGTCGAAAATGGTTATAATATAAATATTGTACGACTTGACGATCAGCGATCAAGCTTCGAGTTGTCGCCAGCACATTTCCGCGTCAGAAGACAGGCATAGATCAAATGACCTCCGTTTGTAAAATTGATCACTTGTTAGCTTTAAAATATCAAAATCTATCAAATAAGATAGTTCACACTTAATTTGGACAAGTTTGTGCAAAAATTGAGCGATTAAAAGCGGCGACGCACATTTTGAGTTGAAATTGACCCAATTTGACACTAACTTAAACCAAATGGCCTCCTTGTAAGCGATGCGTCGTTATTATATACTGATTGATATATATATATATATATATATATATATATATATATATATATATATATATATATATATATATATATATATATATATATATATATATATTAACATATGATTTGCATAAAATTTAAATTAGGATTGATTAGATGCTTAATTAATATACATATATTAATTAACTTAAAGTTTAAAATAAAACTTAAAACCAAGCTCAACCGATCGGGAAAATATTACGTCCGGTAGCTTTACGTCAGGACTCAATGCAATTACGCGAATGCGCAAAAAATGACGTAAAATGAAAACTATTTTTGGGTTTAGCGCCCGGGAACCAGCTGGGAATGAGTATATCGCGAAAAAATTAAAAATATCTTCATTTGGGCGGTGGTCGTATTTTTTTATTTGCGGAGCCGAGAGCATTCTGAAAGCTATGAAGAAGGACAATGAATAAAATGGAGGCATTGAGGAAATAGATGATGTAAATAAATAAAATGGATCGATAATCTTTTAAGGAGTTGTAATCCCTTTGTATTCATATTTTTTTTCATGATTTTTTTGTAAAGTTCGAGAAAACATATTCAATGTAATCCTTGAGGAAATTGGTGGGCTTGATTAATTTTAGTGCTTTTTTACATATGTACTCTCGTAGTGTCTTTCGAGTGTACGATTTTTTCCGCTTTGTTTCACTTTCGTAGCGGTTGTTCGGATCATGGTAACTAAATCCCAATCAAGCAATGATGTGGTCGTTCAGATTTTAGAGATTCGCTTTTCAGACCTCAGGCCTCAGTACCTCTACCTCATGCCTCTCTGTACCTCTATACCTCAGTACCTCTGCCTCCTGCCTCTCTGCCAGACCTCATACCTTATACCTTCTATACCTCTATACCTTGCCTCATACCTCACCTCTGTACCTCATCAGGCCTATACCTTCTATACCTCTATACCTCGTGCCGCTATACCTCTGTGCCCTCTATCATCTCTATACCCTCTACTCAGCCTCTGTCTTGTCAGGTTCTGTTTGTTGGTAATTGACGATTTTTTGGGTATTTTTTTGTGTCTATACTCTCTGGACTAACTGTACCCTCTATGCTCTCTGTACTCTCTGTTTCATCTGTACTCTCTATTATCTGTGAACTGTTTGGACTCTATGTTTTCGCAGATGAATGTGGTGAATGAGCAATGCGATGATGAAGTTGTTTTATCTAATGACCCAAATTTGGGGTATCTGCTAGGCACGGTTGTGCATAATGAAACCGAAGCTTATGCACTGTACTGTGATTATGCACATCAAACTAGCTTCAGTGTTAGAAAAGACCATACAAGTTATTGGCCAAACTCTAAGAAATTGAAATCGAAAGATTTTTACAAAGCAGTCGGAAAAAAAACTCAATCTAAACCATATAACAAAATTCAAGAAAAGCGTCTGAGTGGTTGTCCGGCGATGATTGATTCTTATTGGATTTGGAGGGGAATTGGTTAAAAATATATAGAGAGCCATAATCATTCACTGGCAAAGACTGGTGATCTGCATCTTCTCAGATCGCACAGATGCGTTACTGATGAGAAGGCATCAGTTTTGAAGACGATGTGAAGGCATTAGTCTGGCAGCGTTGACTATCTAGAGGAAGTTGGTGGGGTAGAGAATATTGGATTCACCAAAAGAGATGCTTTCAATTTCATCCGAAGAAGCGAAAGGTCACGGATTGCAAGTGGTGATAACGCAATTAGTACAGTTTCAAGGAAAGACAAGCAGACGAGATGTTTGCATGGGATGTTCGTTTATGCGTCGATTGCTTGGTGAGTTTTTTTGGAGCAATGGTATGTCTAGGGTTGAATTTGATTGTTTTGGGGATGTGATAATTTTTGATACTAGCTATATCAATAAATATAATCTTGTCTGTGCCACACTCGTTGGAGTGAATCATCATTGGCAAAACGTCTTATTCGGAGTAGCCTTTTTGTCGGAAGAGACCATCGAGTCATTCACATGGTTATTCCGGACATTTCTTCGGTTGATGGGTGGAAGGCATCCTATAACGATATTTACTGATCAAGATCAGGCTATGGTGAGAGCTATCGAGAATGTACTACCGCATACACGTCATAGGTTGTGCCAATGGCATATCTCAAAGAAAGCCCCCTCCAAGGTCCATTGCTTTAGTAGTAACAAGAGAGTTCAAGGGCTATTCTATGCATGCATGAGCAAATGCGACCACGAGGATGAGTTTGAGGATGCTTGGTCGCCATGCTAGAGGAGGGCAATTTGTATGATCATGCTTGAATATCCGAACTTTACAAAATTAGTAAATGGTCCACGCATTCAACAAAGATAAATTTTGTATTGGCATGTTGTCCACTCAGCGTAGTGAGGCCACAAATAGCGTGTGTCATGGTATTTCGAAGCCAACAAGTTCGCTGACAGATTGTTTCTTGGGATTGGAGAAGGTGATGGAGACATGGCGCCGAAATGAACATGATGAAGACTTGTGTATATCGACAATTGTTCTGTTGTTAGGAGTAGTCCAATTCTTAAGCAAGTCGCTTTATTTTATCTGAGGAAGCTTTACTCTATGTTTGAAGAAGAATTTGCATGGAGTTGGGGATTATCATTCTTGCGTCGGATGATGGCCCATGGAGTACTTGGTGAGGAACTTAGAGAAGAATGCATCCAAAACGGATTGTCCACTTTGATGTGTCTACTATGGATATTTCTTGTAGTTGCGAAATTTGAAATGATGGGCATACTTTGTACCGCATTAGAGTTCTTAGCGAGAATGATGTGCGCATTCGGATAAGTACCTCCTCATGCGGTGGTCTGAAAGAGGGACATCTACATCGATGATTCATATAGAAGGTTAGTAAATGTGGAGAGCGAGATGGAACCGGCATTGTTTTCGTGAACCATATAAGCGATATGCATATCAAATTAGCTCAGAACGCAGTAATAAGATGAGGATTACATGCTTGCATCTCTTAGCGACTATCGATGAAGTGGACTCCGTAATAAGTGGGAATTCTCCACCGTTTGATGGTCGGTAAAGAGGAAGAAGGCGACCACATCATCGTAAGGATAAGGGCAGTTTGAAGGATCCAATCAAGAGACGCCCAAAGGGTGTTTCCAACGAGGCTCAAGGCTTATTGGGAGAAATCCAAAAAATCCACAAGTACTTATCCTACTTGCCTCTGATGTTGCTATTACTTATAGGTTCCTGTAAATACTTAATTCATTATATTTTCTTGTCTTAGAAACAAAAGTGACTTCCGAGAGTCTTTGTAGAGCGGGATCGTCGGTTCCCACTCTGTTATGCCGATTGCTTTTCAGTAAGCCTAGAATGCACATTGCCAAACATTCATCCATTACTAAGATGTTGTACCATTACTATGATGTTGTACCACAGGAATTCAATTCGACCTCGTCAATCAACCAACATCTTTGAAGGGTACACTAAGCTCATGATGGATATTATTATGAGAGCATTTTGATGCATGATATTATCCAAGAAGGCATTTTTTAATTTCATTTTGCTCATTTTAGTCATAGTCCTTGTATTTTTTCTTTGTTCATTTCACAACTTGATAAATTCTTATTTTAACTTTTAATCCTACCATTTTTGTAAGTGAAAGCATAATTTTTTCCTTCTAGAATGATTGTTATGGTTGCTTTGTTCTCTTAAATTGACATTAGATTCATAAAGTTAAATAACAAACCAATATGTCATTTTTCTTGAAGGATGTGTCCAAATTTCTGTTTTTAGTGAAATAAGTCATGATCTCCAAAAAAAAGGAGAGAAAAATTGAGATTGTTCCAAGTTAATTTATGAATCTGTTTGTTTGATTCAATCAATCACAATGATTTAGATTTCATCAATCGCAATGATTTATGATCTTGTTTAAACCACTTCATTTTATTTTAGATTTTTGCGAGTTTAATGAGAAGTTGCTATCATCTTCCAACTATGTTCTGGTAGACAAGCTCTGGTCGTGCTTATATCTACATTTGTTTTTTATATGTTGCATATTGGTAGATTCTAAATTATTGTAATCCCTTCTTATTAATTAAGTTTATCTATACTGATTGTAATGATTCGACTTTTGGGAGATATGTTGCTTGAGAACGGTCAAATTCTCATGTAATGACGGATATGTTTAGAAATGCTATCATTCAAAACTAACCTTTTACTTTTTTTATGTGAGACTAAATTTTACATGCAATTACATGCATGTCACACAATTCTTTTTAAAATATCATCATTAAATATCATCATCATTATCTTTTTAAAATAAAATACATTATTTTATACATGAAAAAAAATGCTATATTAGAAAAGAATTGTATTCTATGTATGTAATATTTAGATAGAGTTCAGATTTTCACTCAAATGAATTGTATTATATGTTTATTTTTTTAAAACATATTTTCTCACAAACTGATGAATTTATTTCTATGCTCAGGATAAAAGCAGAAGCATCCAACTAGATGCATTTCATGTATTTAAGGTTATTTTTTGCCTCTGATTCAGTTTGATTATAAAAATACTATTTACCATTTCTCTCATATGGAATATATATTAAATGGTTAAAACATATATTCAATTAAATTCTAATAAGAACCATATGAGCACAATATTCAATTCGATATGTATTCAATAAGAACCATAAAATTAAGAAATATTTAGTTTAAACATTTACTATCATCAAGACTAACTTTTTAAAAATAAAATATACTGTTTTTAAATATAAGAAAGTATTGGAGAAATAAATCTTTAATTTGCATAAAAATTGTCTATTAAATTTGCATAGACAAAGTGCAGTCTGAGTGCAGTGCAGGAGGAATGCAGTACTGAGCAGGTGTCTGAGTACAGTCTGAGATGCAGTGCAGGGTATAGAGTCTGAAGTGCAGTGCAGTGCACAGATGCAGTCTGATGCAGAGTACAGAGGAGAGGGTGCAGTACATATACCATAAATCTCCTAAAATTGTGAGCACCTTATTACTTGGTTGGGATTTAGTTCTGAGAGGAGTGCAGGGAAGGGCGAACTTTATTTTAGACCAACGAATATACGTGGTTATGAGGCGGAAATGGCACTAATGCTAATAATGCTCATGCGATCTACAACAAAAAATTTATACGTTAAATTGCTCACATCAAGTAAAACATAACCGGACGGGTCGAACATACCATAAGAAGAGGGACAAAGCCACTCATGTAGCCAGCGGTACTGCAGTATCTTTCTTGTAATGCCATTGAATTGTGACAAGAAGGCCCAAATGGCTTGACCCAATTGTACTCGACAAATTTCTCAATATTATCGTACAGAATTAAAAGCTACTCTATAGTTGTGGAATGCAAAGAACAAATTTGAAATAAGAAAAGCATTACAATCGTACAAAGCGTGCCGAAGCGAGCTATCCGATTGCTCGAGCTTATTCTTATAATCGGTGAACTATCTGACATGATGGGATTTCGCCATAAAACTTTCTCCCCTTTGTTTGGCATCCCCAGGATCACTACTTCATCCGGGGTGAAAGAAATGCACTGCCCAACCAAGAAAAAGGCTTGCTGTCAGATGTCCCAACAAGATAGGATAGAGGTTATGGCAACCAAGTCTTCTGTCAGGGTAATCGGCGAATTGGTTCAGTGAAGCGTTTCGGTCACTTCACTAGTGAAGCGAGCTGTAATATTATCAAATAATGCTCTGATGGCACTCGGCCTGCATCTAGACGTTATCCTTTTGCAGACATGCCGAACTTCAAAATAAAGTTAAGGTAATCATATTAGCAGCATAATGGATTGCAAGCACCTTAATATCGGGAGTGCAGTGCAGAGGGGTTCGAGAGTACATTTGTAAACAAGCATCTAAATTAGCTTCCAAACAACCTCTAAACTACTTCCACGATGCAGAAACATTGTATCAACAACCGAGCATCAAGAAAAAAACCAAAATCATCTCAACATCGGGGAGTGCAGTGCAGGAGAGGAGTGCAGGTACAGATGTGAGGTACATATTCATTTTCTCCACAGAACACACCCAAACTGACAAAACACAACTTTCCCCAGTTGTTCATAACGGATTCTAGCCATAGTATGCCCTCCAAATGGTAAAAATGGTGAAAAAATGCAAAATCTCAAGAAAGTATAGAGTGCAGAGGAATGCAGAGGGGTTCGAGAGAGTACATTCTAAACAAGCATCTAAATTAGCTTCCAAACAACCTCTAAACTACTTCCATAGTATAGCGACATTGTCTCAACAACCGGACAACAATCAAGAAAAACCCAAAATAATCTCTAACATCGAGGGAGTAGGAGTGAGGAAGTGCAGAGTACGATTCATTTTCTCCACACACCCACAAACCGACAAACACAACTTTTCCCGGTTATTCATAAGTTAGCCATATATGCCCTCCACGGTAAAAAATGGGTGAAAAAATGCAAAATCTCAAGAAAGTATAGAGGCAGAGGTAGAGTGCAGGACAAACAAGCATCTAAATTAGCTTCCAAACAACCTCTAAACTACTTCCACAGTATATAGCAGTAAACATTGTCTCAACAACCAGACTGAACAATCAAGAAAAATAGCCCAAAATCGTCTCTAACATCAGGAGGGTATAGAGGTACAGAGGTACAGAGGTACAGAGATATAGAGGTATAGAGGTGCAGAGGTATAGAGGTACAGAGGTAGAGATTCATTTTCTTCACAGAATACACCCAAAGAAAAACACAACTTCCCGGTTATTGAGCAGTTAGCCATAGTATGCCCTCCACGGTAAAAATGGGAGCAAAATCTCAAGAAAGTATAGTACAGAGTCTGAGAGGAGTGCAGAGGGGTTGGAGAATGACAGGCGAACAATCAACAAAAACAAAATCGTCTCTAATATCCAGGAGGGTGCAGACGTCTGAGAGGTATAGAGTGCAGTGCAGACGTAGCCATATCAAAAAAAATGCCATAAAGAAACCTAGAAACACTTCGATGGATTGTAATGGACAAAGACGAGAAAACCCTAAAATCTTTCAAGTTATGCATGTGGAAATACCTCGTAACCGAATACCTCAATTTGAAATTATTTGAAACCAAGCGGTGATCGAGAGGTGGGCCAAACGGGAGCTCAGAAATTCTCGTCGAAAGCGTCCGAGTATTACGAAGAATACCGACGCAGATATTTTGTTCCCGAGGTTTAAGCAGGTAAATCGGGTCGTCGGGTCGGGGGCTAAACCGCGAAAAATAAGCGCCGTTTAGTCTTACGGCGTCATTTTTGGCGCGTTACTGTCAGCGTGATGCGAGTCCACGTAAAGCTACGTCGGACTCGGACGTATTTTCCCCAACCGATCCCCTTTCATCATTCTCAACATTGGAGCTAATGGCGTGGCCAATGCGATGAGCACGTCAGTGGGCTCAGCCTCACTTTTGCAAGAAGTATTGATTGCGGCGGTGCTGGAGTTCTCCGGGGCTTTCTTGATGGGGACTCATGTGACGAGTACTACGTAGAAGGGGATCCTTGTGGCTTCGGTGTTTCAGGGAAAGTATTCGATGCTGTTTGTTGGGCTTCTTTCGTCGTTGGCTGCTTTGGGTGGCTTCCTTCTATGGCTGGCCTGTTTCTACCACACACTGTATAATAGGTGCCATGGTTGTTTTTGGTCTAGTTTATGGCGGCATTGGAGCTATTTTCTGGAGTTCCATGGCACGAGTAGCTTCATCATGGGTCATATTCCCTGTCATGGGAGCAGCAGCATCTTTCTTTATTTATAAATGCATCTGCAGGTTCATGTACAGTGCTGATAATCCAGGCCAGGCCGCTGCAGCTTTTGCTCCAGTTGCAGTTTTCCTCGGCAGTACTGAAATTTCCTTCGCGGCTTTCCCATTGGCTCTCCTTAAACTGCAGAAAATAAAAAAAAATCGCAAACCCACTCCGGCCACCATTCTACGCGCATCCAGTAAACCGCCTCCGAGCCCGTTCTGGCCCGCCAGCCTGCTTCTCATCCCGCAATCTGCACGGCCCACCTCCACTCCAGCCTGCTGCACGATTTTTTTTCTACAACCCATCCAATTTTTGTTTCCCCGCAAACCGGAGAAGAACATCGTCAAGAACCGAATTCTTCTTTCGATTTCTAGCATCACATTTCTTGCACAACCCGTCTATTTTTAAACCAGCAGGAAGAACATCGTCTCTTCTTCGGTTCGTGCACTTTTTCTTTCATTCCAATTTTCTTGCCAGAAGGGAAGAACATCGCCAAAAGGCGAATTCTTATTTTGATTTTTGGCATTGCATTCCTCGCATTACCCCCTAAAATTCGCCTCGTTGCAAACCGGGGAAGAACACCATCAAGATGCGAGTTCTTATCTTAGTTTTCAGCATACTCAATCTTGCTCCCTTGAGCATTCTGCAGAAAAATGAGTCGAATATGTGGGATCATGAATATATATATATATATATATATATATATATATATATATATATATATATATATATATATTCGTTGTGCTCAAGAGGGCATGACGAGATGAAGTATCGGTTGTGATGTCATGAGACACTGCTTTCAGTGCAAGTAAATAATACCATTACATGTCGCTCCCACTAGATGAAATACTGCGAAATTTTGTTTAATTTCTAGACTTATAAAAAAAAAAGGGGGGATGAATATATATTGCATTTGTCTTCTTTCAGGTTTGAAGGCCTCGTCATGCTCAAGAGGGCACGACGAGATGAAAAATTGGCTGCGGTGTCATAAGACACCACTCTCTACCCTCAAGAGGGCGTACCGAGTAAGCCAAAATACCCCTAATGCAGCACCCTACATAGGGGGGATGCCGGGAGGTTACAAAAATTATATCAAATCTTTTGGCTTAGAAAAAATGGGAGAGTGAAATGAACTGACTTAAGAATGTTAAGTAAGGAAACCTACAATTAATTTTAAAAGAAAAATGGGGCGGGGGGATGAATAGATATTACATTTGTCTTCTTTCAGGTTTAAAGACCTCGTCGTGCTCAAAAGGGTGCGATGAGTTGAAAACCCAGCTGTGGTGCCGCAAGACATTGCTCGCTATGCTCAAGAGGGCGTACCGAGTAAGCCAAAACACCCTCGATGCATCCCCCTACACGGGGATGACGCCGGGAGGCTGCCAAAATTTAAACTAAAATTTAGGACTTAAACAAATTCAAATGAGAATTATCTAAATTTAGGTCAAACAAAAGAATATATGATAAATATGTAGATAAATGTTAAATCAAAGAGAAATAGGGGAGAGCACTTAAGGAAATTTTGGAAAGAATAGGACACTCATTTAAAATGCAAGTGAAATTTGGGGAGGCTAATATCAAACTCACAAACTCTAATTGCAATTCTCTATCGCTTAAATTGAAGTAATGAATGAGTTCTTTTTTCTTGTAAATTTCTCAAAATCAAATAAGCTTTAATTGGAATTTTGGGAGACTAATGTTAGACTCATAACAAACTTGCAATAAACTTAAAATCTAAGTATAAATCCAAATTGGGTTTAATAACTCTTATATGAATATGGAGGTGATTACTATGCTAGTTAATAAGTATGAGTAGGGCTAAAGCAATAAACACTGAAATCGGTATAACTTATCAAAAGTTATTTAAATTGAGCATAATCAAGTTGGGAGAATTACAAAAACTCAACAAGTAAACTAAGTGCAAGTAATATTTTAAACTGTAATCTAAATCAAAATGCCTTCTTCGCCACTGGATCTACAACTCTTTGTACAAGTAGATGGAAGGCGATACTAAACCAAAATCTACAAAAATCATGGAGCTTTCCTTCAATACAAAAATTAAGGAATTTCATTCTAATTATGATTTTCAAAATCAACGAAATCACTAATTATGTGAAATTATCTAAAACTATAAATTCCTGCATGTGCTCGGACATAGAGATTTCAAGTGTAAATTTTAATGTCTAAAAAGGTTGGGCAGGATAAAGGTGGAAATAAATGAAAAACCTGAAATAAATCTCATAATTCAAACATAAAATTACCTAAAATTACTATACACCCGCATGAGCCCCGACACTATACTGAATGCTGAAATTCAAGTGTTGAGGATGCTACGCGGGTTGTTTCCCAGTTAAGTCTTAAGATTGGGTCCGGGTCAACAAAATCTAAAAACTTGTAATAAGAGTTTCAAATCAGTGAAATATCTGAGAAACTGATTGTCAGTGATAATAGATCTAATTCTCTGTTAGCAGCTAAATAGAGTTGACAGGATCTAAAGCTCTTAAACATATTCTAATTAATTAATTTTTAAGTAGCAATATGAAACTGCTTAAATAGAATTCTATCATTGAAAACTTAAATCAAACACAATCTATCCATCTTCCGTAACTGTTTGCCGAGGGTGACAAATTAAGAATACTCTAGCTCACAAAGGAGCCAATGTCAAGTCAAGTGTTCTACTATGTTCACTCTCAATCAATCTTTTGTTAGTAAGGATGTGTCTCGTGTCCTCTGACTACGTGGCTTGGCCAGTAAGCTCCACATATGAAGTAGTTACGACCATAGTCCTCTGATCGGGTGGTTTGAACAATCAGACTCCATTATATTACGATCACGATCGTAGCCCGTATGCTCCCCAATGGCTCTGCCCTTTGAGTTGTGAATCATAGGGTATACTTGGTAGGGCAAATAGCCATCTATCAGCTAAGGTAAACTTAATATTATCTCCTTAAACAAACATCACCCAAGGCCTACAAGGACTTCTTGGATGACATAACCCATGTGTTGCTGATGAGGAACCTTCTATCAGGTTGGGTCGACTACCTCCTCTGATTAAGCAGATTAGGGACCGCGATTGCTGGAGATGACGGAATCATGGGGTTTAGATCGGGCACATCATCATTCCCCCAACCATCCGGTTTAAGCTGAAATGATAAATTTCATAATCTAAATTCTGAAACTCCATATGCTGCTACTATACTCTACGCATTTAGCAATCTAACGACTAGCCTTAATCGAAAGTTCTCTCTCATTTATGGAGAGGGGTAATTACCTATAGGGGCTTGCGCCTATAGGAAACCTAGAACCATATCTAAAGTCCTCGCAAAATGATGGCAAAATCTCTGGGGAGTGTCTTATCTACTATTTCATCTGCCTTCTGAAAATTACACTGACACTTTAAATCATAATCTCTTCAATTCAAAAAATTATCGAGAGGTCGGTGGTGAACTTTTGGAGCTCACAGATTTCTGGCCACTCTGCTGGGAAAAGGATTATCTTTCCATCTTTGGCTAGTCATATATGTGTTATAGTAGCAATAATTTTTTTAAAAATTCAAAACAAAAATGATGATTTAAGTGTGTAATAAATTCAATATGAAGCTCTATGTAGAATGAATCATTTCATAGAGTATATCTTTATTACACCGTTATTTTATTTTGTGGAACCTCTGCATCTTGAAAGTATGGGGTGAAATAATAATTGCTAATTACTAATCCCCATCTTTCACTTTCGCAAAAATGGATTTACAAAGCACTCCTTTCACCATTCAGCTATGTCGTGGTGCGAACATCTGCCTAGCCAACATCATATTTAACACAGGAGATGTCGGGACTACCATTCAATTTGGTAGCTTGAATTTCTTGGCTGTCATAGCTATAACTATTGAAGTACCCACCCGTGGTACATTCTAAGGCCATGCTGGAATGCCTCAAATTACTGAAGCTCCTTCTAGCCATGTACACCAATCAGTCAACAGCCAACTACTGTCAAGGAATTCTCCCGACAGAGAACTTCAGTTTTCAAAAGGCTAGGTCAATCTGAAGCTCCCATGATGAAAAGAACTTCAGTGGGAAAACTGTGTCTTTAATTCCTCGTAGTACAGCTACTACACCGATTGAACTTTTTATACCTAGAAAGCATGATCATGAAGCTTCCTCATGAGGGAGCAAATTAACCAGAAGATAGAGAAGAAGGAGAAATGTTGAGCTAAGGGCTCAGCAGATCCCCTTTGAATGATCTAGTGAACAAGCGATACTGCAGTTGGAAGCGAGCATTCCTACCCACAATAATTTTGACAATCTAAAGTGGGTAAAGAGGAATAACTCTACTAGCAAAATATAGCAATCCTTCTGGAAGCAACCACGTCAAGCTCCAACACCATAAAGGAGACAGCCTGAAACATTGTCTGTCAAGTTATATAAAATTCTCAAAGTAGCTAAGAACAAAAGCCTAATGAAAAGAAGATTTTAGAGGCTTGTGGTGATGGAAAGTATTGAAGCTCCACCAAGAAAGTTATCATCTCTTCTGGTAACTAACCAGTGAGCCTAGTATGCTTCACATGGTGAGCATCGAAGCTTGGACCGCGTGTCCAATAATCTATTGCTGAAAGATCTCGGTGAAAGGATAAGCAAATATGGAGGCCAAGGCCCTGTAATGAAACTTTGAGTAATAGAAGAGGTGTGACATCTAAGATATATACTCAGAAATATGCCTCAAAATTAACTCATCAGAAGTGAATACCCAAAAGAAAGGATATCATTGATGAAAGATATGATGGTCGACACCTTGGAGAATCCTCTAGGGGATCCCATCGTCGATCAAGTTCACCCCGATAAGAGAAGGTTGACTTTGATCGCAGTCCTTTAGTAGAAGAAGTGTTTATTCCGTACATTGAACCAGAGATCAACTGGAAATGTCGATCAAAAATTCGTGTGCAAGAAGAAAATAATGAAGAGGACTATATCAAAGTGGAAGTTGTCTATATGATTAGAGATATAGATGAACTCTCTGCTCAACACCATCAGCATCAACGCAAACTCAGGGAGCCTGAACTTGATTTTGACGCTTACGAAGAAGAGTCTTCACAGAAGCAAATAGAAGACAGATCTTCAATATTTGCTGAAGATGAAGAAGAAGAAGGCCAGAATAAGAAAGAGATCATGGGTGTCGAAGCTGTCTATATGGTTGAACCAGGAAATGATCAGCTTGGCACACACTTTTATAATCAGTATCATCGTATAGCCCCAGCAACATCTGTATCTGCAAATGCACAAGGAGAAGGATAGTCAAGTTCTACCCCTAAAAATGAGCAAGAAATAGAGCAGAAACAAGAAATAAGAGAAGAAGAAGAAGAACATGTACTGATTGATGCCATGACGCTAACTAGAGAGCAAATAGAAATGTAGCATCAAATGGAGGTCAAAGAAAAGGAGATTGCACAGCTTGGTACCAAAATGAATGATATAATGGTACAAATGAATATCATCATAGAGATGTTGTAGAAAAATATCACATCAAGTGCAGCACCTATTTTGTTTGCTAATCAACAAGCAACTAATAATACAACTTCTATACCACTGACTATTATGGTACCTCAAGCTCCTACAGTACATACTACATGCATGAAGTGAGGAACAAAGTTAACCCACTACCTCTCCAAGCGATAATTCAAAATCTGGCTAGCACACCTAGAATGGTAACAGCTGCTCAGCTAGAAACAATAATCAATAAAAAAGATAAAGGCAATCATAGCCTCAAAGCAGGCTCAAAAGCTGGTGAGTAAGAGTCGCCCTTACCCAGCTGAATATGACTAAGTGTTATACCCGAAAGGTTACTCAGCACCAAAATTTAATACTTTCAGCAGACTTGGTAATCCAAAGCAACACCTAGCCCAATGTAAGGCAACTTGTGGTAACACAGGAGGGAATAATGCATTACTTTTTTGTCAATTTATCAGTAGCCTGATCTCATCCTCTTTCGAATGGTATGCATAATTGCCAAATGATTTAGTTAAAATATTTGCTAAATTATAGATTATATTTGTGAAGAGCTTCGTCAGTGCAACCGAGAAAATCACAATCGCTGACATTGCCTTGTTGAAAAAGAGGAAAGATGAGTCAATGACAAAATTTATAAGTCGTTGGCGCAACCTAAGTATGAAGTGTGAGCAATAATTGGAAGAAGAACATGCGATCCAATTGCTAATGGACAATATGGATGATAAAATGGCACCATTTTTATGCATGAAGTCGATTGCAACATTCCATGACTTGCTCGATAGGGTGGCTAAATTTGAAAAGTTAAATCGCCCTAAGTCTGAAGTCTATGCAGATAAAGCAAAGATAAACAAACCTTCAGACTCAAGAAGAAATGAAATTCATGCCTCTTTTTATAGCTCAAATGGAGAAAAGTAGGTGATATATAATGTGGATAAAGAAAAATAGTCAATGTACAATGATGATAAGGGAAAGAAGCCTGTTTATTTTAATCCACAACCAAAATTGGTGTTAGGAGGTAATGACAAATCTCGAACTTTTCTAAGTGGTGGAGAGCATCCAAAATAAGCAATAAGAGATGATGAACAAATGCATCCATCTCTCAAGGAAAAGATGAACAAAGATTATTCTTTTAGAAGGGATAGTGTGGCTAAATTATTTTGGTAAATAATCAAAGCCGGTCTATAGTTACTAGAAATTAAAAGGCCTAAAGTAGCTGATCAAGTCAGTAATCCAAATTACTGTCCCTATCATCAGATGATCAGTCATCTTATTGAAGATTGTTATGTCTTCAAAGATTGGCTAGAAAGAAAGTATCGGCGAGATAAATTTACACTATTCAACAGTGTTCTAGTCAACCCAAAAAGAGAGTCTACAAGGATGATTATGTCCTCTTCTGTATCATCCAGAATAGAAGGATAAATCAGTTCAGACTGAAGAATGACAAACAGTAGTCTCCGAAAAGACTGTGAAGATGTTGAAGCAGCTAAAAGACGTCCCCAGTGTTAAGTGAAAATCACCACTTGAACCTATATTAGACTTAAGAAGATGCCTAAACAAAGCATTTGGGCTTCTCAGCAACATTCTGATAAGGCTCCATCACAGCATAAGAAGTAGTCTACTAAACGTAGGTCTCATAAATCAAAGAAGCTGGCTAAGAAAAAGAAGATCAAGAAGAGAACCATAACTCAAAAGATCATTAATAATCTAGAGGAGTATCACCAGCCGGCAAGACAGTCATTTAGGCTTGTAGACTTCATGCCTAAACTTCGCATTGCTGAATCAGATGAAGAAGATAATGATGAATCTTTTCCAGTAGAGACATTATGAATCATCTACATGATGTCAGATATTCTTCAATATCAGTTACTTTGAAATGATAAGAGTAGTCAGACAGACTTGACCAACCTATCGCAATTCTTGTCAGGAAAGCAAGAAGAGTCTGAGGAGCTAACGTATGAATTTTGTTTAATGACTCAACAAGACAATAACAGTTCAGATGAAGATCTATGTTTCCCCGATGGAAAAGAGTCAGAATCATCAATATCATCATGTATGAAATATATGATGTTGAAAAATGAGTCTAACCATTTTGGCCAATCTTTCAGAAAGAAATTCGAAGAAACTACATCTTCAGAAGAATCTGAGTAAGATAAGGTGATTCAAGGTCAGTTGAGAAGTGGTAAAGTCTTACCACCTTCATCAAAGAAGAGAAATGCAAATAAAGATAAAGGTAAATAAATTGAAGTCAACGAGGATATTATTCTCAAAAATTCTAGGATAAAGCCTAAATCAAGCGAGAAGATAGAATATAATATTCTATCACACTTGACAAATATCCTTGTACAACTGAGTGTGTACGAGACTCTCTTAAAGTCAAAAGACCTCTGAGAAACTTTAATACAGGCTCTTAAAGATCTGGAAAGTTATAAAGCTTACTTTGTTGAGAAATGCATGACTAAAGCATTGCAAACTCAATATCTCCCAGTAATCACATTTTCTGATGAAGATCTTATGTTGGGAATGATGGATCACAACTGTCCTCTATATGTTACTGCAAAGAGTGATGGCATCTTGATCAGCTGAATATTGATTGATCCCGATTCTTCTATTAATCTTATGAGTTTAAAGGTATTGAGAGGATTATCACTCAATATCCAACATCTTGGGAGAGATAAGTTGATGATTCATGATTTCAATGAAAAAAGGCTGAAAACTCTTAGTTCTTTTATTCTCCTGCTCAAGTTTAGAGATTTATATACAGAAGCTAAGTTTCATGTAATCGATGCTGATACATCATTTAGAGCTCTCTTGGGTCGACCATGGCTGCATGAGTATGGAATGGTCCCATCAACTATGCATCAATGTATGAAGTATCTGAAACATGGAGGAATTCAATTTTTGGTAACCTACAACCATTCTCCATCAATTAAGCAAAGATTTATGAAGATGCAAAGTACTTCATCCTCAAAGCGCCTAAGCCAACAAAGCCTCTTGAAGCGGTAGCATCCACTTCAAGAACTAAAAAGTAATTTCACAAGGTGAAAGAGTAGAAGCAACGTGGAAGAAAAAAGGCAATGTCGACTCTCCCTAAAGCACTTGATTCTGCACTTGTCAAGCAAATCAGTTCCTCATTTGGGAAGTGACACAGAAGAAGGGAAAGATATTCCTATTAAACCTAAGGGAATGTATAAGCTTTCAAGAAAGGTAAAGTATGAAATAGGTGATTCTATCAGACTATGATTTTGAATCTACTTATGGAAATAGAGTTCAGATGGTTGCATCAAGGAGGATAGCTCACTTGACAGAGTGAGATGACTCACTCAAAATTATACCCATACCTTAACAGTGCTTCAAAGAACTCACTCCACTAGAGGTTCATGATATTAAAGAATTAGCAACATTCTATGTGCCACTGTCGAGCGAAAGTGGCAGAACAGGAACTCTATTTTACAAATCTGAAGAGTCTCAGCCTCAAAATTTTGAGCAGCTTGCTCAATATGAAATTATGATGAGATAAAACCAATAAGAATACCAATATACTATCCATAAAAATTACGAAGAATGATGCATAATCTTGGAATTCATATTGAGACTACTAAATATAGAACCCAAATCTTTAACAAGATGTGGAGCCAAAGAAGTCGTCAAGCATCATGAAGAAGTCATAAGTTTATCACTACAGGTCTTGGGATCATCCACAAATCTCATAAAAAAAAAGCCTGTTATAATGTAATAGAAGTTGAGATCGAGACTCATAGTGATGAAGAAGATGATTCCCATAAAATTCTTCTTAAAAATGATGAAGAAGTAGAAGCCAACCCTGCACCTGAAGAACTTGAAGATGGTGGACAAATAGCTACTATGGATGAACTTAAAGAAGTCAACCTAGGAGCTGAGGATGATCCCCATCCAACTTTCGTCAGTGCTCTTCTGCTTGACGAGAAAGTTGAGGAGCTAAAAATGCTACTTTGTGAATTCAGAGATTGCTTTTTCTGGCCATCTATGGTGAGAGACTGTATCAATCACACTAAGAAGTGTCACGAGTGTCAAGTACATGGGAATCTCATCCATCAACCTCCAAATCCATTATGCCCAACAATAGCATCCTCGTCATTTGAATGTTGGGGCATAGATGTAATTGGACCAATTGATCCACCTTCGTCAGCTGGACATCGCTTCATCCTAGTAGTGACTGACTATTTCTCTAAATGGGCTAATGCTACTCCATTTAAAGAAGTTACTGTTGACCGCATGATCAAGTTCTTCACGCATAATGTGGTCAATATATTTGGAGTGATGCGTCGAATAATTTTTGATAATTGCACAGCTTTCAAGAGTGCAAAGATTTATAAATTCGTTGATCGACATAAAATTGATTGACGATACTCTTCAATATACAATCCAAGAGCAAATGGTTTGGCAGAGGCCTTCAACAAGATATTAGTTAAGCTGCTCAAGAAGATTCTCACTAAAAATAAAAGAGAATGGCATACCAACCTAGTAGAGGCATTATGGGCGTATTGAACCACCTACAGAATGCTGACTAAAGCCACTCCCTATTCATCGATATTTGGAACTGAAGTAGTTCTTCCGCTTGAAGTTGAGTTGCCTTCACTTCGAGTAGCCATCCAGTACAATCTAACTGAAGATCAAAATGCCCATCTGAGAATGGAGGAACTCGACACGCTTGATGAAGTTAGATTACAAGCTCATCAAAATCTGGAAGTCTATCGAGTAAAGATGTCTAGGGCTTTTGACCATACAGTGCGGCCTCGAACATTCGAAAAAGAAGAGTTGGTCCTCGTGCTGAAAGACCAATTATTCATAATCTAAAATTTGGTGGAAAATTTGAGCCTAATTGGGAAGGTCCTTTTGTCATTGAAAAAGTGTATCAAGGAGGAGCATACCAACTAATTGAGCTAAAGGACGAACGACCAATGCCACCAATTAATGGTCTATACTTGAAAAAGTATTATACATAGCAAATACATTCTCGAGGTATAATAGAAATCCTCCTGTAAGACAGGGGGCATTTTTTTTAGTATATCTATTTAGGTCGACATCGTGCTTCATGCCGAGATCCCTAAATAAACATACTCCAGATGAAGAACTTTTTCGTGAAAATTCCCTTATTACGCAGGGGGCATTTTTAGATTTTTATATATAGATGAAATCAATGTTGTATGCTAAAATCTCTTTTAGAGTACATCAATTCAAATATTGATGTATTTATATATTTTCATCTTGAAAATTCTCCTAAATGTACTTTAGAATTCCCCCTGCAAGACATGTGACATTTTTTTTTAGTTTATGTTAAGTTTTGAGTTGTCGCCATGTTATAAGACGAGATCCTCGAATATATACTGATTCAGGTTGACATCGAGTGCTATGCCAAAATCCTTGAATATATCTATAATTTTCATTGTTAAGTTGTAGGTTCCTACAGGAACAAAAGAAGAATCTATTACTACGCATGAAAAGACAGCTCTAAAATGTCAAAAATTTATCTCCTAAATTTACCAAATTCTGGAGACCAAGTCAGAAGAACTCCTGATTTTGGAAGCTTCAATCAATTAAGTTGGAGAAACATCAATCTCTACCTTTTGAGGTCTAGGACATGGATGGGTTCTAAAGGTCGGACTCAACAAGCCAACAAATGGCCGAGTTGTTGACACTCTCCTCACTCAACAAGCCGCAAGAAAAAGTCGCAGTGAAAGAACCCCTGTTCGTCAGTAGTATGATAAAACCACTAACCCACTATAGCTGAAGTCGACGACTCGAGTATGTTCTAAAGGCTGAACTCAAAAAGCCCAAATGTGGCCAAGTTGTTGACGCTCTCGTCACTCAACAAGCCACAAGAAAAGACCGTACTGAAAGAGCCCTTACTTGTCAGTCCAATGACGATAGCTGTTCAATCTCAAACCAGATCCAGCTTAGTGATTACAAGCAACCAGGATCTAAGAGATCTCTCTACTTGATCGATAGATCAAAGCAATATGAGGAAACACTCAATTCAAGGCTACCTCAAATCAATATATATATTACCCATAGGGTGATATCTCAATTTATTCTCAAATGATCTGATCAAGCTCAAAAGCACAGATCAAAGCCAATTTTCTTGTCAAGTCTGCTAAAGCAGAAAGCACAGGACCGAGGAAGCAATTTCATAGTTCAAACAAAGTCGACGGCTAAGCTAAAGGAATTTTGTGGTTATTCAGTCTGTTAAAGCACACGTTGCTAGACTAATAACTCAATATTGACCCTATATAAGTCGGAAGGTTGGGTCATCTGTATGTACCCTTCAATGAATCCGTCAAAGCAGCAAGCACAGGGTTCATGGAGTGCATACACTTCTTGGCAAGTCAATAGGGACAAATCAGGTCAGTCCTTCATCAAGTCCGTCAAGCTCAAAGCTAGGACAGAAGGAATTTGAAATCCGACCAAGCACGGATAAACTAATTCCCCAGTGGAGTCCTTCATTAAAACAAATAAATCAATTTCTCCAGCAAACCCAATCAAGCACGAAGCTAGGATTGAAGGAAACTCAAATCTACAATGACATAAAAGAAAGAGATCTTCAGCAAAACCATTGAAGCAGATAGTAGATGGTGTAAAAACTCTTATCAATCTGACAAGTCGATTGTAACAAATTGGTCAAGCCGTCATTTAACATGTCCTGAATAAGGCAGCATACTAATGACAAATCCTGTCAAAGCTCCGTAAGTTACTGCAATCGAAAATGAAATGATCCAAGTTTTATGGCCAGCCCAAAGTGTCAACAAATTTTCAACAAATGTGACTCACTCCATGTGCGAATCACATTTATTAGGAGGCATTTGTTGACCTCCACATATGTGTCATAAGTCAAGTCAAGTCCACAAGTCGAAGAGGCTCAAAATGCACTCGACATCACTAAAAATGATCGAAATGACCTCCGATCGATGAATGTACTTCACCGTCGTGTTCAAAATATTGAAATTGATCAAAATATAAATATTGTAAAATCTAACGAGCAATCGATTAAGCACTCGAGCTATGAATATGTCGACGCGTACATCGGTCAGGAAGCTGTGAAGATAACCAAACAACCTTCGTTCATGAAATTGAACATGTCGTTAGCTTCAAAATATTGAAAACTATCAAATGAGACTGTCCGCGCTCAATTCAGATGAGTATGTGCAAATGTCGAATGATTTGGAGTGACATCACGCAAATCGAGATATAAATACACAGTATATCACCAAAATCAACTCAAATGACCTCCGATCGATGAACAGACTTTGTCATCATGTTCAAAACATCAAAATTGGTTAGAATATAAATATTGCATGACTTGATCAGTGATCAAGCTCAGTCGCCAACTTTCTGCGATATGTCGGTCGGGTCGGCCTGAAAATAATCTCCGTTCACAAAATTGATCACACTGTTAGTTTTAAAGCATCAAAATCTATAAAATAAGATTGTTCACACTTAATTCGAAAAAGTCTGTGCAAAAATAGAGCGATCGAAAGCGGCGATGCACATTTTGAGTTGAAATTAACCCAATTTGATGCTAACTTGAACTAAACAGGCTTCGATTGTGAAACAGACTGCGTCGTTGTGTCTGGAACATCGGAATAACTTAAGATTGACATATATAAACTATATGATTTTTTGTCATAAAATTTAAATTAGCATTGATTCGATGGTTAATTAATAAACATATATTAATTAACTTAAAGTTTAAAATAAAACTTAAAATCAAGGCTCAACCAATCCCGCCATTCTTCCCTCCCTTTGTTCGGTTAAGGAACTGCAAGCACAACTCCTTCAACGGCAAGGAAGCAAAATCCTCCTTCCCTGTCGAACTCCTGTTCTTCGCCCCCACCTCAAACTCTACTGCTCCAATCCTCTCCTCCGTAGCTTCCACCCCCACTCCGCCACCGTATCCTCCTTCGCTTCTATCGAGGATGATGGAACTCACAAACTTTTCAATAGCAGTGATCTCCCGGAGATGGCGCGGGCCTTGGGTATCTCATCCCGTGTGGCATACGGGGCTTGCGCCTGCTTAGTGCTGGCAGCACTCAGCTTACCCCTTATGATGCGGTCGGTGACGTCCGCGGCGAGCGCGAAGATTAGGGTTCTGTCCTATGTGACTCTCCTCTCCGGGTTCTACATGGCGTGGAACATTGGAGCTAATGACGTGGCCAACGTGATGGGCACGTCAGTGGGCATGGGGCGCTCTCGGTTTTGCAGGCGATATTGATTGCGGCGGTGCTGGAGTTCTCTGGGGCTCTCTTGATGAGGACTTATGTGACGAGTACTATGCAGAAGGGGATCCTTGTGGCTTCGGTGTTTCAGGGAAAGGATTCGTTGCTGTTTGCTGTACTTCTTTCATCGTTGGCTGCTTCGGGTGGCTTCTTTCTATGGCTGGCCTGTTTCTACCACACACTGTATAGTAGGTGTCATGGTTGGTTTTGGTCTAGTTAATGGCGGCATTGGAGCTATTTTCTGGAGTTCCCTGGCACGAGTAGCTTCATCGTGGGTCATATCCCCTGTCATGGGAGCAGCAGCATCTTTCATTATTTATAAATGCATCCGCAGGTTCGTGTACAGTGCTGATAATCCAGGCCAGGCCGCTGCAGCTTCCGCTATAGTTGTAGTTTTCCTCGGCATTACTAAAATTTCCCTCGTGGCTTTCCCATTGGCTCTCCTTCAACTGTAGAAAACAAAAAAAAAAAAACCCACTCCGGCCGCCATTCTGCGTGCATCCCATAAACCGCCTCCGAGCCCGTTCCAGCTCTCAAGCTCGCTTCCCATCCTGCAATCTGCACGGCCCGCCTCCACACCAACCCGCTGTCCACTCCCCAGCCCGCGCAAGCTAGCCCGTTGCATGATTTTTTTTCCCCGCAACCCGTAACCCGTCTAATTTTTGCTTCCCCGCAAACTAGGGAAGAACAACATTAAGAGGCGAATTCTTCTTTTAATTTTCGGCATTGCATTCCTTGTATAACCCGTCCAATTTTCACTTCATCACAAATCGGGGAAGAACATCGTCAGAGCTTCTTTCTTTTGACGTCGCGCTCTCTTTATCCTTTTATTTTTCGCCAAACCGAGGAAGAACATCGTCAAGAGGCGAATTCTTCTTTCGATTTTCGGTGTCACATTCCTCGCATTACCTCCTCAAATTCGCCTCACTGCAAACCGACGAAGAACACCGTCAAGAGGAGGGTTTTTCTCTTAGTTTTCAGCATACCCAACCTTGTTCCCTTGCTGAGCATTACAGTGCGCCAAAAAATGAGTTAGAACATGTGAAATCTGTGAATGTAAATATATATATATATATATATATATATATATATATATATATATATATATATATATATATATATATATATATATACTCGTGTTTCTTTCAAGTTTGAAATTTGTTGTGCTTAAGAGATGAGATGAAAAAATCGGTTGTTGTGTCAGACACCATCATGCTCAAGAGGCGTCTAAGTAAAACACCGTTAGATGTTGCTCCCCAGGCGAAATATTCAAATTTTATCTAATTTTTAGACTTAGAAAAAAAGGGGAGGGGATGAATATATATTGCATTTATCTTCATTCAAGTCTGAAGGCCTCATGTCAAGAGACGCGATGAGATGAAAAATCATTGGTGCACCCATACTTCAGAGGCGTCATTAAGCAAAACACCGTCATTGGCTGCGGGGATGATGAGAAATTAGGTCAAATTTTGACTTAAAAAATAAGAGAGTGAAATGAACGACTTAAGAATGCTTAAAAGAAAAAGTTGGGGGGGGGGGGGGTGGGGGATGAATATATATTGTATTTGTCTTCTTTCAAGTTTAAAGGCCTCGTCGTGCTCAAGAGGGTGCAATGAGATGAAAACCCAGTTGCGGTGTCGCAAGATACCACTCGTTACACTCAAGAGGGCATACCAAGTAAGCCAAAATACCCTCGATACAGCCTCCTACACGGGGATGACGCCGGGAGGCTGCCAAAATTTAGACTAAAATTCAGGACTTAAACAAATTCCTAAATGGGAATTACCTAAATTTAGGTCAAACAAAAGAGTATATGATAAATATGAAGATAAATGTTAAATCAAAGAGAAATAGTGGGAGAGCACTTAAAGAAAATTTTGGAAAGAATATGACACTCATTTAAAATGCAAGTGAAATTTGGAGAGGCTAATATCAAACTCACAAACTCTAATTACAATTCTCTATGGCTTAAATTGAAGTAATAAGTGGGTTCTCTTTTTTTATAAATTTCTCAAAATCAAACAAGCTTTAATTGAAATTTGGGGAGACTAATACTAGATTCATAACAAACTTGCAATAAACTTAAAGTCTAAGGATGAATCCAAATTGGGTTTAATAATTCTTATACGAATATGGAGGTGATTACTATGCTAACTAATAAGCATGAGTAGGGCTAAAGCAATAAACCCTGAAATCGACATAACTTATTAAAAGTGATTTAAATTGAGCATAATCAAGCTGGGAGAATTAAAAAAATTCAACAAGTAAACTAAGTGCAAGTAATATTTTATTTAATCAATCTAAATCAATCGCCATCCGGATCTGACTTTTGTACAAATAGATAGATAGAAGGATACTAAAACAAAATCTACAAAAATCATGGAGCTTTCCTTCAATATTAAAAATAAGGAATTTCATTATAATTATGATTTTCAAAATCAACGAAATCACTAATTAGGTGAAATTATCTAAAACTATAAATTCCTGCATGTGCTCGGACATAGAGATTTCAAGTGCAAATCTTAATGTCTGAAAAGGCTCTGTAGGCTAAAGTTGGAATTAAATGAAATTCTAAAATCAATCTCATAATTCAAACATAAAATTACTATAAACCCACATGGGCCTCGACACTATGCTGAATGCTAAAATTTAAGTGTCGAGGATCTTTGACAGTTGTTTCGCTTTAGTCTTAGGGTAGGTCGTCAACTAAATCTCAAAACCTATAATAAGTTTAGTCGGTAAAATATCACGGCTGATTACGTTAGGTGATAGTAGATCTAATCGCTTTGTTAGCGACTAAGCGAGTTGACAGGATCTAAAGCTCTTAAATATATTCTAATTAATCAATTTTTAGGTAGCAATCTGAAACTGCTTAAATGAAATTCTATTATTAAAAACTTAAATCAAACTCAATCTATCCACCTTCCGTAACTTTTTTTCAGGGGTGACAAATTAAGAAAACTCTAGCTCACAAATAAGCCAATGTCAAGTTAAGTATTCTATTATGTTCACTCTCAATCAATCTTTTTTACCACTTGGGGCGTGGTGGCGTGTCCTCTAACTATGTGGCTTGGCCAATAGGCTCCACAGATGAAGTAGTTACGACCAGAGTCCTCTGATCAAGTGATTTAGCCAATCAAACTCCATTATATTAAGATCACGACCGTAGCCCGTATGTTCTCCAATAGCTCTGCCCTTGAGTTGTGAATTATAGGGTATACTTGATAGGGCAAATAACCCTCTGTCAACTAAGGCAGACTTAAGATTGTCTCCTTAGAAAAATATCACCCTAGGTCTATAAGGATTTCTTGGATGACGTACTGTCAGGTTGGGTCGACTACCTCCTAGGACTAAGCAGACTAGGGACCGCGACTACCCGGGATGACGGAACCATGGGATCTAAATCAGGCACGTCATCATTCCCCCAACCATCTAGTTTAAGCTGAAATGATAAATTTCATAATCTAAATTCTGAAACTCCATATGCTACGCATTGAGCAATATAATGACTAGCCTTAATCGAAAGTTATCTTTCACTTATTGAGAGGGGTAGGGCTTGCGCCTATAGGAAACCTGGAATCAGATCTAAAGTCCTTGCAAACCGAGGGCGAAATCTTTGGGTAGTGTCTTATCTATTATTTCATCTGCCTTCTGAAAATTACACCGACATTCTTCAAATCACTCTCAACAATTCAAAATATTTGTCGAGTGGTCGGTGGAGAATTTTTGGAGTCCACAAGGGTATATTTTATAAACATCCCTCATCGTAGGTAGACTTAAGATTGTCTCCTTGACAAACACCACCCTATACAAGGATTTCTTGGGCGATGTAACCCATGTGTGTGGTGATGAGGATCCTTTTGTCAAGTTGGGTTACTACCTCCTCGACTAAGTAGGTAGGGACCGATGGCGAGATGAGCCATGGGATCTAGATCGACGCGTCATCATTCCCTCAATCATAGTTTAAAGCGAAATGATGAATTTCATAATCTTAAATTCTAAAACTCCATATCTTTCTTCTTATACATTAAGCGTTAGCGACTAGCCTTGTCGAAGGTTCTCTCTTACTTATTGAGAGAGGTAATTAACTATATGAGTTTGCGCCTATAGAAAACCTGGAACCAGATCTAAAGTCTTCACCAAATGAGGACGAAATCTCTGGGTAGTGTCTTATCTACTATTTTCATTGACATTACGGCACTTAAATCACTCTCTTCAATTCAATATTTATCAAGAGGTCGGTGGCGAATTTTCGAAGCCCACACATATATTCAGTGGATATCTCAGATTTTCTTTTTTAACATTAAGAGCATAATTATTCATGATAGCTCGCCGAAAGAGAAAAAACTTTTATAGTGCTCGCATAACAAATCAATTTTTCTTGGCATTGGACAAATCAGGAACCTTAACAAAGATTGCCGGTGAAGATGGTGAGCTAGGTTTTGCCGCGGGCTGCGAATGGGGATGGGGTGACAGAATTTGTTTCTTTTAAAGGCTGATATTTTTTGTTAGATTTATAATTTTAAGTGCCATGAGTGTAATATTTATTTTTAGATGTTAAATATGTTGAGTGCTATGTATGTAATCCCCGAGTATATAATTTTTAAAAAATATAAAAAATTCATCAAATAATTATATTTTTAAAAATAACATAAAAGATAAAAACAAAATTACAAAATAAAATTGATCCAAATAAGCCCTAAAGATTTCAAAATTATTCTCTATATTTTTCAACCAAATTTGAGATTAGTATTGACAATTTAAAAAAAAATATTTAACTTTCAATATAAACAATAAAAAAATTAATAAAAATTTTATAATTAAGAGCACCACAAACATTTTTTTTTCTCATATAAATAAAATTGTTAAGTGATAAAATTTATTATTAGAGTAGTAGAAGTTATCACATATGATGACAACAAATTCACATAAACCAAAGTAATTGTCCAGTTTTTACGGTTGATTCAAACCCAAACAAAAATATTTTGGTCCGTATAAATCAAATAGAATGAATTAAATTTGAATAATTAAACATTTTATGAGGGCTTTAAAGAAAATTTATCTGAAGAAGTTCTGATGCGATTCACAACAAATGCTTTAATATAAAATATATGTATTTGCAATATATTTATATTTATATTATCATACAAGTTCATTAATATATTTTAATTCCTTAATGCCAACTGAGAAGTGCTGGCCTCAGAATGCCGCATTCAAAAGGTTTCGATTAAAGATCTGTTTAATAATTTAATTTTCATATGGCCATAATTGGGATTTTTTTGTATTTTTAGAAATTTAATGATAGAATTTTTTTTTTCAACAAGATCTATTATCATATGATAATTATAATAATACTATTATCTAGGTTTTAATATATATATATATATATATATATATATATATATATATATATATATATATATATATATATATACATTATTTTGAAAAATCTACATGTGAGGCAGTTTTCCAACGAGACCTTGGCCACGAAGCTAAAGTTTGACTTTCTAAATTAAAATTTTGTAATTCTCATCGTAGCATTTTAAATTAGAGACTCTTCTGCAATTATTTCACCACTGCGTTTTCATATAATTATAGCTATCACAAATAGATCCCAAGATTATTATTTCACAAGAGATTTGTGTAAGAAAAAAAAGGCCAATAGAGAAATGGCTTTAAATCCTTTCAATATAGCTCCATCTATATATATTATATTTATCTTAAAATAATTCAGTGACTAAAATTTAATTTTGCTATCCTAACTTAAAATTCATATCTTAGTTATTATAGGATTTTTCCTAACTTGCTTATTCAAAAATAGAGAAATCCCAAATCCGGATTTGCAATTGAAAATGAAAAAGCAATAATTGCATAGGCATGAATCAGGCATAACTGATAAACTCATAATCAAATAGTATTTAAATTAATAGGAGGATAGAACTCCTAATTATCATAAATAATTTTATCAATAATTAATCCATAAAGTTTTAGACATAACCGGCTTTACTTACCGCTAATAACATTATTAAATAAACAAAAGAAGATATCTCTTGGAGGACTATAGTCATTAACATAATGGAAGAAATTATTATGCGTGGAGTTAAGACTGTTCAGATTATTATATATTAATTATGTATGTGAAAAAGTATGTATAAAATTAATATATATTGCCATATATTTCATAATACCTAATAATCTGAAAGGTCCGTACTCCACTCGTAGTAATTTCTCCATTAAGGGGATACCGGGGGTAATTTCTCTGTTGAGGGATACCGGATATTAGTACCACTGAAGTGGAAATGATGGCTTAAGTGGACTGTGACGGTGGTCCGGTATTCAAATTTGTCTGGCAGGAATAGTCATGGCCTCAAGTGGAGAAGCCATGCAAAGCGTGAGACCAAACTTCTCCCTGAGATCCAAATCCTTAGGCGCCATTCCTTCCGGCAAAGTCCAATCAAAGGATTGAATGAGTGAGGCCAGCATGAGCTGCACCATCCGAACACCCAAAGGCAGCCCCGGACAGATCCGCCGTCCTGAACCAAATGGCGTGAGCTCGAAGTGCTGTCCGCGGAAATCAATCTCGCAAGCTGCCCCCACGAACCTCTCCGGCAGAAAGCGATCCGGGTTCTCCCAAACCGTTTCGTCTCTACCGATGGCCCATACGTTCACAAGCACCTGACTGTTCTTCGGCACCATGTAGCCATTTATCTCCGTGCTCACCTCTGCTTTGTGAGGCAACAGAAGGGGAGCCGGCGGATGGAGCCGGAATGTCTCCTTTAATACCGCTTGGAGGAATGGTAGTCTTGAGATGTCCGACTCTTCTACTTCTTTCTCAAAGCCGATAACTGTCGCGATCTCCTTGCGAGCCCTCGCCATCAGTTCTGGCCTGTGAAGCAATTCCGCCATCGCCCACTCCAATGCAGTCGAGCTCGTCTCGGTTCCAGCGACAAAAGAATCCTAATAAAATTTAAAAGAAACAACAAAAATCCCGTTTACTTTGAGTATATAGTGAAAATTAAGAAACTAACGACGGCAAACATAGCGTGATCAATTACAAACAGAAAGGATATTATGGTTTTCTTGCTAAGCTTCGCATTGTCTTCTCGATTAAGTTGAAGAAGCGCATCCAAAATGTCACCATTTGTTTTTCTACTTTCTACTGCCGTGGCTGCTAATCGATTTTCTATCATTTGATCAAAAAAATCATCTAATTTTTTATAGTATTCAGTAAAACGACGCCTCCGGCCTTGCAGGTCTACTGGAGCCAACAAAGGGAAGAAGTCGGAGAGGTTCGGTCTTCCTGCCTCCTCCATTATCCCCCACATCAAATCCTTCAACTCTCGAGCTGATTCAGATTTGAAATCTACCATATCGGTGGACAAGAAGGTGGTCGATATCAGATTGAGCATGGTGCAGAACGCTGCTCGAGCAATGCACACGACCTCCCCCTCCTTTCCCCTAATATGTGCGATGAGTTCCTGAACCTTTCGCTGGCGAAGCAGATGGTTTGCATTGAGAGACTGTGTGCTGAAGAGGTGGGTCTTCATAAGAGTACGGAGATACCTCCATGATTGATTTGGCGGTGACCATATCACGGAGACCTCGTGATGGCCAAAGGCATGCAAAACATCAGGGATTTGTCGGCCGGAGATGTAGTGCGCTTTTGTTTTAAGTACTTCTTCTGCGAAGCTTGGTGAGGAGATGACGATTGTGTAGATCCTGCCTAGCTGGACAGACATGACTGGTCCATGGGTTCGGGCAAGGCGAGCCAAGATTTTGGCCTAGCTCAGTAGGTTGCCCAACACCGGCAGCGACCTTGGCCCTGGAGGAAGTGGTAAGTCTCTCGAGGATCCGCGTTTCAGAAAAAGTACGGCGACGGCGGTGAAGAAGACCGACCATAGAAGATATTGAGTTAACTCTTCCATTATCGTGTTTACAGATGACAGGAATATCTCCGGCTCTTATCTGGGGGAAAATATTACGTCCGGATTCGCAGCACGTCGGACTCAATCGCGTGACAGCGTGCAGTGTGCCAAAATGGCAGAAAGACGAAGCGGCGCTATTTTTTTGGTTTAGCGCCCACCGACCAGCTGGGGAATGAGTATATCTTGCGGGAAAAATTAAAAATATCTTCATTTAGGGTGTATTTTTTTTATTTGCGGTGTAGAGCATTGAAGTATGAGAATGAATCTGGAAATGGAGCGTTGAGGAAATAGCGATGATGTCGTAAATAAAATGGATCGATCTTTTAAGGAGTTGTAATCCTTCTGTATTCATATTTTTTTTTTGATTTTTTTGTAAAGTTCGGAGAAAACATATTCAATGTAATCCGGGAAATTGGTAGTTTGATTAATTTTTAGTTTTTTTACATATGTACTCTGTAGTGTCTTTCAGTGTAGCGACTTTTCCGCTTTGTTTCACTTTTCGTAGCCTTGTTGTTGGATCATGGTAACTAAATCCCAAGATGATGATTTATCGACGGATTTTAGGAGATTCACCTTTTCTGCCCTGCCCTCCCTCTTTTCTACTCTGTACTCTGTCTCCTCACCACCTCTGTCTTATATACTCTATTATGCATCAGACCTCTATACCTTCTGCTCTATACCTCTATACGTCTGCTATCTCTCTATGCCTCTGTGCCTATACCCTATACTCTTTCTCTCATACATGCCATACCTGTACCCTATACCTTCGTACCTCATACCCTCTGTGTCAGGTTCTGACTTGGTGGCCGTTGAATGATTTTTTGGGTATTTTTTATGTATACTCTCTGACTATGCAGTCTATGCTCTCTCTCTGTTTCATCACTGTCTCATTATCTTATGTTTGGACTCTATATTTTCGCAGATGAATGTGGTGAATGAAAATCGATGATGAAGTTGTTTTATTGACCCAAATTTGGGGTATCTGGCACGCATTGTGCATAATGAAACCGCTTATACCTTGTATTGTGATTATGCACATCAAACGGTGTTAGAAAAGACCATACAAGTTATTGGCCAAACTTAAGAAATCGAGAGATTTTACGTGTGTAAGCAGTCGGAAAAAACACATCAATAAACCATATAACAAAATTCAAGAAAAGCGTCTGAGTGGTTGTCCGCAATGATTGGATTATTGGAGGGAATTAATTGGTTAAAAATATATAGAGAAACCATAATCATTGGCAAAAGGTGATGCATCTTCTCGGATCGCGATCGTTCGATGAGAAGGCATCGCTTTGAAGAGCGATGTGAGCGTAATCTGGAGCGTTCGGCTATCTGGTGAGGAAGTTGGTGGGGTAGAGAATATTGGATTCACCAAAAGAGATGCTTTCAATTTCATCCGAGAAGCGAAGGTCACGGATTGCAAGTGGTGATATAGCAATTAATCTGATTGTTCAAGGAAAGACAAGCGGCCACGAGATGTTTACATGGGATGTTGAGTTGATCGTCGATTGCTTGGTGAGTTTTTTTGGAGCAATGGTATGTCTAGGGTTGAATTTGATTGTTTTGGGGATGTGATAATTTTGATACTATCGGCTCAATAAATATAATCTTGTCGTACTCGTTGGAGTGAATCATCATTGGCAAAAGCGTCTTATTAGTAGCCTTTTTTGTCGGAAGAGACCATCGAGTCATTCACATGGTTATTGACATTTCTTGTTGATGGGTGGAAGGCATCCTATAACGATATTCTTGATTAAGATCGCTATGGCGAGAGCTATCGAGAATGTACTTATCGCGTCATAGGTTGTGCCAATGGCATATCTCGAAAGCCCCTCAAGGTCCATTGCTTTAGTAGTAACAAGAGAGTTCAAGGGCTATTCTATGCATGCATGAGCAAATGCGACCGAGAGGATGAGTTTGAGGATGCTTGGTCGCCATGCTAGAGGAGGGCAATTTGTATGATCATGCTTGCTATCTCGAACTTTACAAAATTAGGCGAAATGGTCCAGCATTCAACAAAGATAAATTTTGTATTGGCATGTTGTCCACTCAGTAGTGAGGCCACAAATAGCGTGTGTCATGGTATTTGAACAAGTTCATTTGACAGATTGTTTCTTGGGATTGGAGAAGGTGATGGAGACATGGCGAAATGAACATGATGAAGACTTCAAGTGTATCCAATTGTTCTGTTAGGAGTAGTCCAATTCTTAAGCAAGTCGCTTTGTTTTATCTGAGGAAGCTTTACTCTATGTTCGAAGAAGAATTTACGCATGGAGTTGGGGATTATCATTCGTGGGATAGGCCCATGGAGTACTTGGTGAGGAACTTAGAGAAGAAGAATGCATCCAAAACTGGATTGTCCACTTTGATGTGTCTATGGATATTTCTTGTAGTTAGAAATTTGAAATGATGGGCATACTTTGTGTGCATTAGAGTTCTTAGCGAATGATGTCTGCGCATTCGGGATAAGTACCTCCTCATCGGTGGTCTACCGAAAAAGAGGGACATCTACATCGATGATTCACATAGAAGGTTAGTAAATGTGGAAGCGAGATGGGCGGCATTGTTTTCGTGAACCATATAAGTCGATATGCATATCAAATTAGCTCCGAACAGGTAATAAGATCGGCGAGGATTACATGCTTGCATCTCTTAGCGACTATCGATGAAGTGGACTCCAGTAATAAGTGGGAATTCTCCACCGTTTGACAGTCGATTAAGAGGAAGAAGGCGACCACATCATCGTTAAGGATAAGGCGGTTTGAAGGATCCAATCAAGGCGTCCAAAGGGTGTTTCCAACGCAAGGCTCAAGGCTTATTGGGAGAAATCCAAAAATCCACAAGTACTTATCACTTGCCTCGATGTTGCTACTTATAGGTTCTGTAAATACTTAATTCATTATATTTTCTTGTCTTAGAAACAAAAGTGACTTAGAGTCTTTGTAGAGCGGGATCGTCACGGTTGCGACTCCACTCTGTTATGCCACGTGCTTTTCAAGCCTAGAATATTACACATTGACGCTGTCAAACATTCATCCATTACTAAGATGTTGTACCATTACTACGATGTTGTACCACAGGAATTCAATTCAACCTCGTCAATCAACCAACATGCTGAAGGGTACACTAAGCTCATGATGGATATTATTACGACGGCATTTTGATGCATGATATTATCCAAGAAGGCATTTTTTAATTTCATTTTGCTCGTTTTAGTCATAGTCCTTGTATTTTTTTTCTTTGTTCATTTCACAACTTCAGTAAATTCTTATTTTCACTTTTAATCCTACCATTTTTTGTAAGTGAAACTGTACAATTTTTTCCTTATGTAGAATGATTGTTATGGTTGCTTTGTTCTCTTAAATTGACATTAGATTCATAAAGTTAAATAACAAACCAATATGTCATTTTTTCTTGAAGGATGTGTCCAAATTTACTTTTTAAATGAAATAAGTCATGATCTCCAAAAAAAAAGGAGAAAAAATTGAGATTGTTCCAAGTTAATTTATGAATCTCATGTTTGATTCAATCAATCACAATGATTTAGATTTCATCAATAATGATTTATGATCTTGTTTAAACCACTTCCTTTTATTTTAGATTTTTGCGAGTTTAATGAGAAGTTGCTATCATCTTCCAACTATATTCTGACAAGCTCTCTCGTGCTTATATCTCATTACATTTGTTTTTTATGTTGCATATTGGTAGATTCTAAATTATTGTAATCCCTTCTTATTAATTAAGTTTATCTATCTGACATTGTAATGATTGACTTTTGGGAGATATGTTGCTTGAGCGGTCAAATTCTCATGTAATGATTTGGATATGTTTAAATGCTATCATTCAAAACTAACCTTTTGACTTTTTTATGTGAGACTAAATTTTACATGCAATTACATGCATGTCACACAATTCTTTTTAAAATATCATCATTAAATATCATCATCATTATATTTTTAAAATAAAATACATTATTTTATACATGAAAAAAAATGCTATATTAGAAAAGAATTGTATTCTATGTATGTAATATTTAGATAGAGTTCAGATTTTCTCTCAAAAGAATTGTATTATATGTTTATTTTTTTTTAAACATATTTTCTCACAAACTGATGAATTTATTTCTATGCTCAGGATAAAAGCAGAAGCATCCAACTAGATGCATTTCATGTATTTAAGGTTATTTTTTGCCTCCGATTCAGTTTGATTATAAAAATACTATTTACCATTTCTCTCATATGGAACATATATTAAATGGTTAAAACATATATTCAATTAAATTCTAATAAGAACCATATGAGCACAATATTCAATTCGATATGTATTCAATAAGAACCATAAAATTAAGAAATATTTAGTTTAAACATTTACTATCATCAAGACTAACTTTTAAAATAAAAATATCTTGTTTTTAAATATAAGAAAGTATTGGAGAAATAAATCTTTAATTTGGATAAAATTGTCTATTAAATTTGCATAGACAAAGTGCAGTGCAGAGGAGGTGCAGAGGAGTGCAGTACAGAGGAGTGCAGATGCAGAGGTACGTGCAGAGGTATAGGAGTATAGAGTGCAGGGTGAGTGCAGAGTACGAATGATCTGAGAGTGCAGTGCAGTGCAGGGTACATATACCATAAATCTCCTAAAATTCGTCAGAACAGCCACCTTATTACTTCGGTTGGGATTTAGTTACCATGTTCTGAACAACCATGCCGCAGAAAGTGAAACAAAACCTGCACAGAGAGTACAAATACCAGGAATCTCCAAAAAATCATCAGAACAGAGCCCAAATTTCATTCCAAAAGAGAATTACAGAATAACAGCTAGAAAGAAATAAGATTTAAATAACAACATCAAGAACATATATATAATCGGTGGACTCGTGGATGAATTAGCGATTTATCGAAACAGAACAGATAGAGCTCCCACAGGTTGGTAGCCATCCAATGGAGGAAGGGGCAAGGATCGTGAGCCGAATCCATGGAGACACCCAATCCATTTCCCACAAAAAATAGCCACGAAAACCTCCAGCATATGATTCAGAAAAAAGAAATTCAGCACCACAACCCAATTATGCAGCTCTTAGTGATACCAGCTCTCACTAACCTAAACTCCACAAGGGAAGAAAAAAAAAAGCATAACCAGTTGAATCGAACAGGATCCTCAGGTTGCAACCACTTAACAACTATGGAGGAGCTCATAAATCGCAAAAAAGAGAATATAAAATTCCATAAGAAACTTAGTCTCATCATAGTCTGTTGTATCACCTGAATACACTGCGCTGAGTGGGGTGGAGGGAGGTGGGGTGGAGGCGGTCGAGCGACCACTCTTGGCAGGTGGGTGTGGCAGCGGAGAGAACATAGCTTTCCTCTTCCTGGGGTGCCTTCACCCGCGTCAAGGCATGAAGGGGATGATAGCTTGGATGCTCTGGGAGCCTCCCCTTGACCCGACTCACGGAGCTTCTTTGGCACAAGACTCTGGGAGGGCTTCCACTATGAAGGTCTCACGAGAAGATACCCGTGGTCTCCCGTAGCGACTTCCACTCCGGGGATGGAAGCACTCTTCCTGCAAGGGTACACTCAATAACAAACACTGCATGAATGCTATCCGACCTCACATCCCGCATGGTGGGATGCCACAACTTCCCTCAACTCCTCAAACCGATAACCATCTACTGCAGATCCTTGATTGGGGTAGTAGCAGAGGCAAGCTAGACACATTACTGGGGAATATCGGGAGAGATATATGGGAATCGAGGAGCGAATGGTTTGGACCGCGGATGGCGATGTCGAGTTAGATGGGGATGAGAGGATGATTCAATGAGCGGTCTCCTCTTCGATAAGTCCTCGTAAAGGCGGACTGTGTTAATCCAAAGATAGATATGATGACAAACAACATAGGTAAATGCATTACTACAAAATGAAGCGAACATAACTTCTTGCACGGTCTCCTCCCAAATCATCAAGGCAACATCGCAAACTTTATTTTAGGCCAACGCAACATCATTGGTACATCTGCAGACGAAATGGCGACTGCTAATAATGTGCTCACTGATCTACAAAAAAATTTATCTGAGTTAAATTGCTCACATCAAGTAAAACATAACGGGTCGAACATACCATAAGAAGAGGGACAAAACTCATGTAGCCGGTGCCTGTGTCAGATCTTTCTTGTAATGCCATTGAATTGTGACACTAAGAAGGCCCAAACTGACCCAATTGTACTCAGCAAATTTCTCAATATTATCAGCGTAGGCAATTAAACTAGAAGTTACTCTATAGTTGTGGTATGCAAAGAACAAATTTGAAATAAGAAAACGTATGTACAATACAACGCACCGCGAAGCTATCCGATTGCTCGAGCTTATTCTTATAATCGGTGAACTATCTTTGTGATGATTTTCGCCATAAAACTTTCTCCCCTTTGTTTTGGCATCATCACTACTTCATCGTGAAAGAAATGCCGCCCACCAAGAAAAAAGGCTCGATGTCCACAAGATGGGATAGAGGTTATGGCGAGTCTTGCGTCAGGTAATCATTGGTGGTTGGGTGAAGCTTCAATATTTCAGTCACTTCACTAGTGAAGCGTAATATTATCAAATAATGCTCGATGGCACTCGCCGCATCTAGGCGTTATCCTTCTTGCGGACATGAACTTCAAAATAAAGTTAAGGTAATCGGAATATTAGCGATAATGGATTGCACCTTAATATCGAGGGAGAATGCAGTGCAATTGAGAGGTACAGAGGGGTTCGAGTACATTTGCAAACAAGCATCTAAATTAGCTTCCAAACAACCTCTAAACTACTTCCACGATGATAAACATTGTATCAACAACCGGGCCGTCAAGAAAAACGCCAAAATCGTCTCAACATCGGGAGAGTGCAGTGCAGGGAGTACAGGTACATAGATGAGTGCAGAGGTGATTCATTTTCTCCACGAACACCCAAACCGATAAAACACAACTTTCCCGCTTATTCATAGCATTAGCCATAGTATGCCCTCCAAACGGTAAAAAATGGACTGAAAAAAATGCAAAATCTCAAGAAAGTATAGAGGTACAGAGGTACAGAGGGGTTCGGAGAGTACATTCCTAAACAAGCATCTAAATTAGCTTCTAAACAACCTCTAAACTACTTCCACAGTATAGCAGTAAACATTGTCTCAACCGGAGACAATCAAGAAAAATAGCCCAAAATAATCTCTAACATCAGGAGGGTACAGAGGTACAGAGGTATAGAGGTACAGATTCATTTTCTCCACAGATCACACCCAAACCGACAAAACACAACTTTTCCCATTATTCATAGCATTCTAGCCATAGTATGCCCTCCACGGTAAAAATGGGTGAAAAATATAAAATCTCAAGAAAGTATAGAGAGAGGTACGAGGTACAGAGGACAAACAAGCATCTAAATTAGCTTCCAAACAACCCTAAACTACTTCCACAAGATATAAGAAGAACATTGTCTCAACAACCAGACCAACAATCAAGAAAACAAACCCAAAATCGCTCTAACATCCGAGGGTATGAGAGGTACAGAGGCATGAGGTATGAGGTATGAGGTACGAGGAGAGGTATGAGGCAGAGATTCATTTTCTTCACGTATCACACCCAAACCGAAAAACACAACTTCCCGCTTATTCAACGATTCTATACAAGATGCCCTCCACGGTAAAAAATGGACCTAAAAAAAATGCAAAATCTCAAGAAAGTAGAGGTGAGGTACAGGTACAAGTAGGGTCTGAGAGCAGTGGGTACAGTAACAATCAACAAAAATAGCGAAAATCGCCTCTAATATCCTGAGGGTACGACGTCAGAGGTATAGAGGTACATGCATGATGTAGCCATATACAAAAAAATGCCATAAAGAAACCTAAACACCATCGATGGATCAGAATGGACAAAGAGAGAAAACCCTAAAATCTTTCAAGTTCAAGTGCATGTGGAAATACCTCGTTAACCAACCACGCCAATTTGAAATTGCTAAGCCCTAAGCTGATCGAACGACGGAATAACCGACGGAGCTCAGAAATTCTCTTCGCCGAAAGCCCCGTCGTGAGTATTACGAAAAGAATACAACGACGCAGATATTTTGTTCCCGAGGTTTAAACGAGGTAAATCGGTCGGTCGGCCGGGCGCTAAACCAAAAATAGCGCCGCTCGCCTTACTGGCATTTTTGCCAGCAGGCACTCGCGCGATTGGAGTCCGACGAAAGCTACGTATGACCGGACGTAATATTTTCCCCTTATCTGGAGACACTTTTTATAAGCCCGGGGAGGAAGGCAAGTCGGACATGGCCTCACACCTTAACTATTCACGGTCACATGGTGCATTTAATAAATAAATTAATATTTTTATATTTTATTATTATATATTTATTTTCTAAATAAGTTTCTCTATAAATAAAATTATATATTTTTTCTTCTATTAAATATTTTTATTCTCAAACAACATTTAAGAAATCATTAAAGATAGATGTTATAGCCATCACTATTAATATGACACAACTTTGTTTGGCATTAGTGTTAATTTATAGAAAGATATTGAATTTTGATATGACACTTAAAATACTATTAGTCGAAGTATTAAAATACTATTATTCGAAGCACGAATCTTGTTGTTAAAAGCAAGCTGATTCGAAGTTGAAACTGGTCGAGATCAAGCTCTTAAAATATCCTTGGAAACTTTGGGATATCAGTTAAATCCCTAAATAGCTCTCAAATATAAAGTGTTTATAGTCAAATCGAGCGTCTCGACGAGCCGGTTCCAACAAGCCAAAGACCTTACAATTCCGACTTCATTTGAGCATTCAAATGCACAAAATACATCATATGATCAAGGGGATCATTTTGAGACGTCCGATGAAGTGGAGTGGTACGCTTTGATGTATTCTGAGACACCACTCCCACCTATAAATAGCTCTCATTCCTCATATGAGAAGAGGCCAAGTGAAGGAGAAGAAGGGCAAGTAAGAGAGAGGAGAGAGCTCTAAAGATCCTCCAAGACAATCGCCACTGACTCCATCAACCACCGGCCACACCGCCGCCGATCCTCGCCGTCAATTATCGTTGTTGGTCATAACATCGTTGCCAACTTCGCCAACATCATCGCCAACATCGTCAACATTGTCGCCAACATTGTCTATTACTAGAATCACTTTACTCACATATAATTGTAATCCGATCGGAAGATCTTGTACTAAAAACATAGTGGAAGATTTTATTACGATTTTTCTCTTTTTGAGGTTTTCCACGTAAAAATTCTGGAGTTTTATTATTCGCTCTTTAAATACCTGTGTGCGTGCTGGACTCCCCAAAAAAGCTAAGGCATAAATTTTTACTCTATTTTCTAGCACGCAACAAATTTATTGATGATATTAAGTGTCTACTTATTTCACTTGAAATCTTTTGATAGCATCTATGTTTATTTACATATATGAAACAATTTATTTTGATTTTCTTGATTATATAGTATTTGATTATATAGTATTTTATTGCTGAAAAAAAAATAATAGTATGTATATATATTTATACATTAAATATAAATATATAAAAATATAAATATAAAATATATATATATATATATATATATATATATATATATATATATATATATATATATATATATATATATATATATATATATATATATATATATATAGATAGGTATTACATATTCAAATAATAAAAAAAGAAAAAAAATGAGTTACCGTTACTATGTAATAAAAAAAAATGAGTTGACATTGGTATATAATAAAAAGAAAAAAAAATATATTACCGTTAGTATATAATATAAAAAAAAGGAAAAAAAAGTTGCATATAAGAAAAAGAAAAAAAAAAAAAAAAAAAATATATGTTACCGTTAATATATAATATAAAAAAGAAAAAAAAATGAGTTGCCGTTGACATATAATAAAAAGAAAAAAAATGAAAAAAAATATTACCATTAGTATATAATATAAAAAAGGAAAATAAAAAGAGTTGTCGTTGGTATATAAGAAAAAAAAATGTTATCGTTAGTATATAATATTAAAAAAAAGAAAAAAAAATATATTAGCCGTTAGTATATATAAAATATAAAGAAAGGCCTCACATATTTCCACTCGGTCAAAACAAATCAGTGAGCTCAACCGATTCGACTTCATTTCACACACAAGCAGGATAAAATATGTCGAGTCCGACGTAGCTTTTACGCGGATTAATCCCGCGTCGGCCAGTAGTTTTTTTTCCGTTTATCGCTTAACGATCAGAATCTGGACGGCGACCACACTGTTTATCCTAAATGGCTCGCCCGCCTCTCAAACAATGGAGAAGCATCGTTTGAAGGGGAGGAATTTAAAAGAAATATATATCTAGATTTAGGGTGTATTTTTTTGCAAACCGAGCTCGAGAGAAAGAGATTTTCATTTCCTTTTACGAAAAGAACTGGATGGAGAATGAAGAAATAGCTGAGGATGTATTAAAGAAAAATTCATCGGTAATTTTTCTCAACCGTTGTATACGTACAATTTTTTTACGGTTTGTTAGTGTTATTCCTTGAAATTCATTTATTTAGTGTAGATTTCCTACACTATTTGGAGTTCTTTGTAAGATGACTTTGCTTATTTTGAGGATTTTGATCAGATTCTCTCATGAGTACGATGATTTTCTCAATATTTTGCCTTATTTTTTCGATAGAGAATATGGTCATTACATTCCATTAGAAGCAATTTTGTATTGTTTGGTTAATCTTTATGGAGATTTCCATCTGTACTCTATACTCTCGAGAGTATAAAGTATTTGACAATTTTTTCATTTTGTGTGGTATAAGGAGGAAATATTACAATCCATCACGAATAATTTGGCTGTTTGGTGATTTTTTTAGTGTTATTTGCATCTGCATTCTCGAGAGTACTGATAATTTGGATATTTTTCCAATTTTTTGGCCCGATTGTTTAGATTATGTTCATTACATTATATTGGAAGCAATTTGGTGAGATGATTTTTGGATTTTCAGGATGCTCTCTGCTGTACTCTCTAAGAGTGCAAATCATTTTATTTTTTCACTTCGTCTGCTTTGGAGAGAATATTTTATTACAGAGGAACAATTTGGAGTGTTTGATTATTTTTTAGTGTTATTTTATATGTAGAGTAGATAATTTTGGTCATTTTCTCCAGTTTCTTCAGACTAGTTGTTGAGATTATTTTCATTATATCTATACTCATGTTCTCTGTTCTCTCTGACTCTAGACTCTATACTCTGAACTCTCTTCATACTCTCAGACTACTCTTTGTACTCGAGACGAGTGAGCATTTGGCATAGTGAAGCAAGCTTTCTTTCTAGTTCCTTTCACCCCATGAAGTTGCGAATCAGTGGATGCAATGAGGGGAGAAGGTCTTATGGAATAGAGGTAATGTCTCTGAGGTCAAGACTTCCAGTGAGAAGCCCAAAGAGCATCTTGAAGGTAAAAACACAAAGCAAAAGAATCACGAAAAGCAAAAGAAGCCTTAAAGAGCATCACCCCATGAAGTTGCGTGAAATAGGGATGCCAAAGAGGGAGGTCTTATGGCATAAAGGAATGCTATCAGGTTAGCACTCCAGGAGGAAGCCCATAAAGAGCATATTGAAGGTAAAAAATACAAAGCAAAAGAAGCCTAGCAAGAAGGCGCCTCTCTATACTTTGTACTCTCTACTCTCAGATTTGTACTCTCGTACTCTACTCTCAGACTCATGTACTCTCTGTACTCTTTATACTCTCTGTACTCTTCTCTCATGGGTAACTTAATATAATCTGTTATATTTCATGATGATTTCTTTACTTGTTTGGATGTTAGTGTTATTTTATATATGTACTCTCTTGAGAGTACAAATTTTGGATATGCAGATATTTAAATTTATTTTTTTTCCCTTTCTTTGGCCTGTTTGGAGGGAATATATTTATTTGTTGAGCTATTTTACATGTCACATTTATGTGGAGCTATCTTGGCAGGTGAATGCAGTCAATGAGCAGTGCGATGACAAAGTCGTGATGTCTAATGAACCAAATTTGGGGAAACTCCTTGCACCAGTTGAATGAAACGAGGCGTGCACTATATCTTGTGACTACGACATCAAACCGCTTCGGTGTTGGAAGGACCATACTAGTTATTGGCCAAACTCAAGAAATTGAAATCAAAAGATTTTTTATGTGCAAAAATAGGGGAAGAAATCATTTAAATGACTTAGTAAAATTCCGAAAACCGAAGACGCTTGTCCTACCATGATTAGATTCTCTGTGACTTGGACGAACCGGATGGTTAAAAAATATATAGAAAGTCATAATCATTCATTGGCAAAGCCTGACCTACATCTTCTCGTGATCACAGATGCATTAGCGATGAAAAGGCTTCCGTGTTGAAGACAATGATAGAGGCCGGAATTAGAACAACTGATGCATTCAGCTATCTAAGTGGGAAGGTTGGCGGTGTAGAGAATATTGGATTCACAAAAAGAGTTCAATTTTATTTAGAAAGAGAAAAGATCGAGGATTGCGAATGGTGACAATAATGCATTAATACAGCTATTCAAGGAAACTCAAGTAGCGGACGGATGTTTTCATGAGATGTACAAGTCGATGAGTTAGATTTCTTAGTAAGTTTTTTTTGAGCAATGACATGTCTAGGATAGAATATGACTGTTTTGGTGATGTGATAATTTTTGATACAAGATATCGACTCAATAAATATAATCTTATTTGTGCTCCTCTTGTTGGAGTGAATCATCACTGACAAAATGTGTTATTTGGAGTAGCCTTTTTATCAGAAGAGACAATTGAGTCATTCTCATGGCTATTCTAGACATTTCTATGATGAGTGAGACATCCTACAACAATATTCATCGATCAAGATCGGCTATGACACATTACAAATTAGATATCGCATACTGCCATAGGTTGTGCCAATGACATATTTTGAAAGCTCCTTCCAAGGTTCACTGCTTTAATAGTAATAAGAGGGTACAAGGGCTATTTTATGCATGCATGAGCAAATGTGACTTAGAGGAAGAGTTTGAAGAAGCTTGGTCTACCATGCTAGAAGAAGGCAATTTGCATGATCATGTTGTCTGAGCTTTATAAAATTAGATCCAAGTGGTCCACTACATTCAGCAAAGACTCATTCTGCATGGGCATCTTGTCAACGCAACGTAGTGAGTCAATGAACAACGTATGTTACGGAATCTCTAAACCAACAAGTTCGCTTACAGATTATTTCTTGGGGGTTGGAGAAGGTTATTGAGACATGACACCAGAATGAATATGACGAAGACTTCAAGTGTAGCCATATTCCATTGTTAAGACCCAATTCTAAAAGAAGTCGCTATGTTTTATACAAGAAAGTCAGATACTATATTTGAGGAAGAATTTTGCATGGAGTTGGAGGCTATCAAGAATCGTCAAATGACAGCCCCATGGAGTATTTGGTGAGAAACTTAGAGAATAAAAATTCATCCAAAATATGGACTGTTCATTTCGATGGGACTACCCTAGATATAACTTGTACTTGTAAGAAATTTGAAATGATGGGATTACTTTGTGCCCATTGTATCAGAGTTTTTAGTCAGGAAGATGTAGTGCGCATTCCAGATAAGTATCTTCTCATGCGATGGTATACCAGAGCAAAGAGGGATATTTACATCGATAGAGTATATAGAAAATTAAGAGATGTCGAAGGCACTATGAAAATGCTACTGACATTATTTTTCGGAACCACGTTAGTCGATATGCATATCAAATAAGTGTCAGGGCACAGTGTAATAATAGAGCTGAGGACTATATACTTCAATCCTTAAAAACTATCATGATGTTGACTCTATACTAAGTGGGAATTCTCTTCGGTTGATAGATTTTAAGAAGAAAAGTCTACAGACAAGGAAAAGACATCTTGAAGGATCCAGTAAAGCAACATCCAAAGGGTGTTTCCAATGAGCTTAAAGGGATATTGAGAGAGATCCAAGAAAGCCAAGAGTAATTCTCTATTTGCCTCTTAATTTGTAGTATTTAAAACATTCGCTAATCTTCAAACCATCATATTTTGTTGTTATAAAACCAAAGTTCAAACCGATAGTGTCGCGAGCGTGTTTCATTCCTGCAACACCTTTCTCTGTTATGCCAGAGTGTTTTTCAGAGGTACACATAGAATATCACACATCGATGCTGTTAAAAATCATTAACTGATACGATGTTCTACCTCAAGAATTCAACTCGAGCTCAACAGTCAGTCAGTCGGCTGAAGGGTACACTAAGTTGATAATGGATATTATTACAGGAAAATATTTCAATGCATGATATCATTTAGTTATGTGTTCATCGACTGTGCAATCATTTCTGCAAAGCTTTAGAGTCTCTAAGATGACTTTCTTTTACTTAACAGGCACACCAGCTCTCACCTGGTTGATTCGCTAGGAAGATGCATTAGGATGACCTTCTCATGCTCCGTGCAATCATTTCTTTGTCGGATGACTTTCTTCTTGAGCTTTTATTCTCAAACATACTATTATTATAAAATGCAAAGTTTACTGTAGGGAGAGTACAGAGAGTACATAACTTTGTAATCCTTAGACTATGGCAACTAAATCTCTCATATTTTACCAAATTGCAGTATTTGATTGATGAGTCTACCTTGCTTACGAGAATGAGCTGATTTCCATTGGAGGCATTACATAGTTTGATATATGTACTCTATAAAGTACTCTACATTTTATGAAAAGAAAAAAAAAGTGATGACGATTATATTAGTACTGACGATATTTTAAGATAGGATAAATCTCGAAACTATTGATTTTATTTTAAAAAATATAATACATCAATTCTTAATAAACTTTTATAGTATTCTCATATCAAAATAATTGAATTTTGGCCAGAATATTGTCATCTAAATTTTTTATGTTATCATATTATTTATAAATTAACTATTATTATGTAATAATTATTAAAAGTGTTGATTAAATGAGACATATTTATCATGTGAGTTACTTTCCATGCTACGTGTGTATATATATATATATATATATATATATATATAAGTAATCATATAGATTACCACCAATCAAACTCGAGGTAATGTAAATTTTAGCTTCACCTTTTCATTTGATCTGAATTTAAAATATGATATAAATTCAGAGAGTACAGAGAGTACAGATAGTACAGAGTACAGAGAGTACAGAGAGTACAGAGAGAACATAGAGTTTACACATACAAAATTGCTCAAAAAACTCATTAAAAGGCAACCCAGGAGCATCCAACTTGCTTTACGGTTATAGTGAACAATTCCTCTTCGTCCTGCAAAGCAAAAGTGGAAATGGAAAAAAATAGATTACTGAAAAAATAGAGAGTATAGAGAGCACAGATAGCATAAACAACACAGAGAGTATAGATGAATAATAAAAGATCCAAAATGCTGCACAGATAATATAGAAAAAAAATATTTCCTACTTATCAACCAAATTGCTGCAGGTGTTCTCTGCTAATAATAAAAGATCCAAACTGCAGGTGTTTTCTGCCAATAATATTGAAAAAAAAAATGAAATACCCTGTACAATTATTTCCTACTTATCAAACTTTAAATGTACAATTATTAGTTTGGCTTTTTCATTCCCAAATAAAAGATAGCATAAGCGAACTCAGCCCTAAAGCAATTCATCTTCTTAGGCCAATCTTGGTGGTTAGCCCAGTTAAGTGGGGATTTCCTAATTGCTGCCTCCATGTACTTGCAGACAAACATCCCGCAGTCAATACTGTTATCTTGGGCTGGCAACCCACTCACCATTTCGATTGGCCATTTTGTGGGATCGCTCATAAAAGACTGGTCAACATCTTCAACAAGTAATTTGAAATAGAAGAAGTATAAATAAGGGGTTAAAAAAACCGTTTAAAACTAAATTGAAAATAACTCTTACAATCTGGAAGAATGGCCTTATGGGTTAGTTTTGGTAATGAGTCATAAAATACCAGTCCCCAGCTTAATATGCCCAACCAGAGTGTCCAGGTTAATTATCTATAATTGGTAAGAGTAAATTTCCCATTGACACATTCTGACATTTGGATGAACATTTTTCTTTCCTTGTGTAGGCCATATTTTACATAGCTCTTTAAGAAAAGAAGAGAACATTTATAAATTATAGTTTCCATCTATACAAATAATGATTGAATTGTAATACCCTGCATATTAATGGGTAACTTACCCAGTGCAAGCATGAGATGTACAAATAGGGGACATACAGCCCCGGGCAGAGCGAGTACTCCTCGGCCAATAAGAAGGCAAAGGCATCAATGTGCATCTAAGAGATATTGATCTCACAACTCATCGACCGCCTCGTGCAATAATTATATTCCCGCGAATCTTGTATCACCCCGCAAGTGATAAATATTTTAAAGTGAGCTTAATTAAGCGAATAGGTTATTTTATGTATGAAGGAGTCGATTGAAGATTGACTTACTTGTCCTCGAATGAGCATGACGTGTCAATAAGATGGAGCATCTAAGTGTAATTCTGAGAACTCAACAAAATGATGTGCCTCTGCTGGCTGCAACAAAATTACTGACGATGAAAGTTAGTGATGAAGAGCTAGATTCACTATGAATTAAGGATCGATCTACTGAGATGATTCATACCTTCGACTGAGCTTAATTAACAGAGAATCTAATCATGGCCGGACAAGCCGTCCTTGGATCAATTTTTTAGAATTTTGCTAAGCCATTTTAGATTTCTTCCGACCTCGCACATAAAAAATCTTTTGATTTCAATTTCTTGAGTTTGGCCAATAACTAATATGGTCCTTCCAACAGCGCTTTGATGTGCATAGTCACGATAATGCATATGCCCGCTTTCATTCAATAGTGGTGCCAAGGAGTTTCCCCAAATTTGATTCATTAGACATCACGACTTCGTCATCGCACTGCTCATTGATCGCATTCACCTACCAACATAGCTCCACATAAATGTGACATGTAAAATAGCTTCACAAATAAATATATTCCCTCCAAACAGACCAAAGAAAGGGAAAAAATGAGCTAAATACAGAGAGTACAGATGCAAAAAATGTCCACAAAATCATCTGTACTCTCAAGAGAGTACAGAGAGTATATATACAAAATAACACTAAAAAACTAACCAAACAACCTCCAAACAAGTAAAGAAATTATCATAGAAATATAAACAATATTATATCAAGTTACCCATGAGTTGAGAAAGAGAGAGAGAGAACAGAGAGTCTGAGAAAGTACAGAGAGAGAGAGTGAGAGAGAGTATAGAGTATAGTGAGTATGGAGAGAGAGAGAGAGTACGAGAGGCCAGGGGGCTTTTTTTTGCTTTGTATTTTTTACTTTCAATAGGCTCTTTAAGGGCTTCCTCACTGGAAGTGCTAACCTCACAGATAGCACATTCCCTCTATGCCATAAGACCTCCCTCTATTTGGTATCAATATTATCACTGCAACTTCATCAGGGGTGATGCTCTTTAAAGCTTCTTTTGCTTTCTGTAAGGCTTCTTTTGCTTTGTGTTTTTTTACCTTCAAGATGCTCTTTAAGGGCTTCCTCACTGGAAGTGCTGACCTCACATATAACACATTACCTCTATTCCATAAGACCTTCTCTCCTCTGTTTAGCATCCCTAAAATTACTGCAACTTTATTGGGGATGAAAGGAATGCACTGCCCACTCAGAAAGAAAGGTTGCTTCTCTATGTCCCAACAAGACAGGATTGAGGTCATGGCTATTGAGTCTTACTGAATTTTGTGGAGTCTAATGAATTGATGCAGCTGAAGCCTCTGTAATACGTCAATGACTTCATTACTAAAGAGTGCTGCAATGGAATATACAGATAGTACAGATGCAAAAATCTCCTAGAAACCATCCAAACAGCTGCCAAATTGCTCTGAATGTTCTTAACAAGGCCAAAGAAACTGACAACATGACCAAAATCATATGTACTCATGAGAGTAGAGTATGATGCAAGAAAACACTAACAAATCAACCAAACGACCTCCAAATTGTGCCTAATGAACATATTTTCTCCAAACAAAGCTAAAAAAAAAATGACTGAAAATCCTCAGTACTCTCAAAAGAGAGAGTCTGAGAGTACATGAGAGAGACAGAGAGTACAGATAGTTTAGAGAGTACAGAGAGTACAGAGAGTACAGAGAGTACAGAGAGAACATATAGAACATAGAGTACAGATGTAATGAAAATAATCTCAACAACCAGTCTAAAAAAACTGGAGAAAATGACCAAAAATCATCTGTACTCTACAGATGCAAAATAATACTAAAAAATAACCAAACAACCTCCAAATTATTCCTCATAGATTGTAATGAACATATTCCCTTCAAACAGGCCACAGAAAGTGAAAAAAATAACCCAAAATGTTCTGTACTCTCAGGAGAATATAGAGAGTACAGAGAGTACAGAGAGTACAGATGCAAAAATCCCCAAGAAATCATCCAAACATCCCACCAAATTGCTTCCAATATAATGTAATAAACATAATCAATAACTCAAAGAAAAAAAAATGAATCATCTCAGACTCTCAAGAGACAGAATGCAAAATAATACTAAAAAACCACCAAACAACCTCCAAATTGTTCGTGATGGATTGTAATAAACATATTTCATCCAAACGTGCCACACAAAGTGGAAAAAACTGCCCAAAATGCTCTATACTCTGAGGAATATAATGACCATATTCTCTCCATCCAGGCAAAATAAATTGAAAAAATATTCAAAAAATTATCTGTACTCTCATGAGAGTACAAAGAGTACAGATGCAAAAATCCCTCAAAATAAGCAAAGTCAACTTAGAAAGAATTCCAAACAGTGTAGGAAATATACACTAAATAAATGAATTTCAAGGAATAACACTAATAAACCGTTAAAAATTGTACGTATACAACGGTTGAGAAAAATTACCGATGAATTTTTCTTTAATATATCCTCAGCTATTTCCTCAAATCCTTCGTTCTCCATCTTCAGTTCTTTCGTAAAAAGGAAATGAGAAAATCTCTTTCTCTCTCTCAGCTCGATTTACAAGAAAAAAAATACACCACTAAACTCTAAATATAGATATATATATTTCTTTTAAATTCCTCCACCATTTCCAACGACGCTTCTTCTCATTGTTTAAACGAGACAGTCGGGTGCGGGGGATAAATGACGTGGTGCCGCCCAGTTATAGCATCGTTAAGAAGTGCTAAAATGGAAAAAAAAAATTATTGGACACGTGTTGGGCAAGAATTGGAGTCGCACATAAAACTACGGACTCCGGACATAATATTTTCTCCCACTTGAGGCCATGGCTACTCCTGCCAAACAAATTTGAATACCGGACCACCGTCACAGTCCACTTAATCTAGGGTTCCACTTCAGAGGTACTAATATCCGCTATCCCTCAATGGAGAAATTACCCCGATATCCCTCAATGAATAAATTACTATGAGTGGAGTTAGACCTTTCAGATTATTTGGTATTAGTGTATATATATATATATATATATACTCTGTATCAAATATATAGCAATATACATTAATTTTATACGTAGTTTAAACATATCTATAATCGAAACCATTTGAAGACGGAATTCTATAAGCACTTCTCAGTTGGCATTAAGAATTAAAATATATTAATGAACTTGTATGATGATATAAATGTAAATCTATTGCAAAAATATTTTTTTTTATATTAAAGCATTTGTTGTAAATCGCATCAGAACTTCTTCAGATAAATTTTCTTTAAAGCCTTCATAAAATGTTTAATTATTCAAATTTAATTCATGCTATTTGATTTATTCGATCCAAATATTTTGTTTTTTGAATTAAACTCGACAATTACTTTGGTTGATGTGAATTTGTCATATATGAAACTTCTTAATAATAAAATTTCTTAACAATTTTATTTATATGAAAAAAATTTGTTTTGATGCTCTTAATTATAAATTTTTATTAATTTTATTTATTGGTTATATTAAAATTAAATTTTTTTTAAATTGAATACAATCTCAAATTTGGTTGATATAGAGATAATTTGAAATCTTTAGTTTATTTGATAATTTTATTTTAAAATTTGTTTAATTTTATGTTATTTTAAAAAAATATATTTATTTGATAACTTTTTTATAAATTTTAATTTATATTTATATAAAAAAAAAATTTATGACAAATTTGTGTAAATAAACTAATTTAGATCAATTTATTTTAAAACTTTTTAAATTAAATCTCAAATATTTTATAGTCAAATAATATCTATTATTCATTTGATTCAAATTTAAAATACATCAAATGATCTATCATTTTTTAATATTTTGATTTATTTATTTATATTATTTTATAAAATCATTTATATAGGTGAAGAGAAAAATCAAAGCATGAAGATCCACCATGATAAGTAAAATAATAAATGGAGTTAATATGAATTTGTATCATGAGATTCATAAATCATGTTATATCATTGCTAACTAAAGTCCAAACATAACTATAGATTGTCTTCTCATATCAATTTATAATGATCAAAAATTTTTGATCGATACAAGTGGAAGATTTCTTGGTAGACTTTCTTGTTTTTCACAAAATTTCTTGAGTTTTCTTGTTATTTAAATTGTTGATCAACAATAAGAGAAACTTTACTCAGTAACTAATTTTCTAGCACTCATAAAGGGATTACATACATAGCACTCACTATATTATATATTTAACCTAAATATTACACTCATGGTATTCTTATAAATCTAACAAAATACTAGCCTTTTAAATTTTGTCACCCTCGTCTTTTGTCGCTTCATTCGCCGTGATCAACCTATTTCACCATCATCACCGACCTTGTTAAGATTTCTGATTTGTCAATGCCAAGAAAATTGATTCGTATCAACACTAAAAAAGTTTTTTTTCTCTTCAGCATCATAATATATGGTCTTAATGTGAAGAAAAACTGAGATATCCATTGAATGTATCATATTCTTGAGTTCGAGATTGATGAGATTTTGTTACCAAAATAAAGATCGAGAGATGCTAGTCAGGTTCAGATGATCTCTAGTAAAGAAGGAATTCAAAATTCTCTAGAACGGTGAAATAATTTACAAATCTGGTTCAATTATCATAATTATTGCTGATCACACCATCCCAAACCATTGTTCCAGATGTCAACGTAGAATTCATTTCTATCATTTTGATTGAAAAGTTATACATTAAAAATAAAATATTTAACATAAATTATCAAAGATAAGTCATTACGAATATAATCATTACAAAAAATATAGAGAGGATTAAATGAATAAAAATAACTATTTCGTTTAAAATAAATAGTATCATTGACCCCTCTTTTGTCGATTCAGGATCGAACCTAGCTCACCATCATCACCGTCAATCTTTGTTAAGATTTCTGATTTGTCCAATGCCAAGAAAAATTGATTCGTTATGCGAACACTAAAAAGTTTTTCTCTTCGGGCGAGCTATCACGAATAATTATGGTCTTAATGTGAAAAAAGAAAATCTGAGATATCCACTGAATGTATCATATTCTTGAGTTCGAGATTGATGAGATATTTGTTACCAAAATAAAGATCGGAGAGATGCTAGTCAGGTTCAGATGATCTCAGCTAGTGGAGGAAGAAGGAAGGTTCAAAATAATCTCTAAAAAGAACGGTGAAATAATTTACAAATCTAAGGTTCAATTATCATAATTATTGCACTACGTGATCACACCATCCCAGTGAACCATCCTGTTCCAGATGTCAACGTAGAATTCATTTCTATCAGAGTAGTTTTGATTGAAAAGTTATACAGATTAAAATAAAATATTTAACATAAATTTTAGGATCAAAGATAAGTCATTTGGACGAATATAATCATTACAAAAATATGAGAGAGGATGCTAAATGAATAAATTTGAATAACTTTTTATTTCGTTTATTTATACTCATAAATAGTATCATCTATGACTCCTCAAGGAGCTCAATTAAGGCTCAATTAGAGCTTGTTTGTGAACAATATTTTTTTAATTTGTTATTTTTTAGGCTTAGTAAGCATTAATTAAGATAGCTTTTGTATATTTATCAAAAAGCTACTCGTGAAGAAGCTCAAGCGCATTTATATCATGAAACAAGTTACTTGTTAATAGGATTAATAATGTCAATTTCAATCTTGCTCATAAACAAACTTGAGCCAAACTCGCATGAGCTCAATCTTGAAAATCATTCTAAAAGCTTGGGCTCGATAATGATAAACAAGCTTTAACTCGAACAAGCATAGGATCAGCTTGGGTCGATTTATTTGCAACCCTAAGTCCATATGTGATCCCTACAAGTATGATGCCTTTTCTTCTGTAATAAACTAATCATAAAAAAAATGGTCAAAACTTATATTTTTGACGGATTCTGTGTTCGTTATAGAGGAAAAGGCTATAGTAATATGCAAATGTTCATAGTGTTTGATTTTATGGTGAATGTTGCCTCTTTTTTTTTTGGCAAAAGTAGGTGTTAATAATTATATTGATTAGTAAATATCAATATTATTAGCTATTACTGGCAAGAATGTTGTGGGCAACTTTAGATATCAATGTTAATGTTAATAGTTGTCATTGGTGGATGTCATCGGTGTTGTTAGAGCACGTTAGTCTTGTTTGCAGTAAGAAACATCAATAGTATTAGTGATAGCAAATATTAGTATTGATATTCATGACTTGCATCGTCTCATACACTTAATCGATGATAATATGTGACAATATTAATGTTGAAATCATCCGCTTTACTGGCTATTTTGATTGTCGATAACATATGCCTCCATAATTAGCAATAGCAAGCATTATCAATACTATGCATTAAATTAAAAAAATCAATGGCCGAATTCAAATGTCAATAATGGCCATCAACTTTGCAGCAATAATAAGCTTCTAAAATTTGTAAGAAAAAGTCTAGATTCTCTTCTTTGAATAATTTATTATGTCAACCTCCCAACCTTCTCAAATATATAGAACTTCTGTGTTTATAAATTATTGGAAAGAGATATTTTGATCATTTCTATTCTAATTCTTCTTAATATATTATATTTTTTGGGCATCTTAATTCCTCTTGTTAATAAGATAATTTTGATTATAAGCACATAAAATTTAAATTATTTGATCTCTAAAATGATACTATAAAATTATTAATTATACTTTTAAGTTCATTTGTATCAAGAAATTTTTAGTATTATTGCATTTCTCTAATTAAAATATTCATTTAAATTATAATTTTACTAAAAATATAATTTTGGATTTATATTTCCATCCTAAGCTCATATGTGAGTTCAATTAAACTTGAATCAAGCCAAGATCAAGCCAATTGACCCATTTAGGTCCACTTGACCCAAAGTGAACCAAAGACCATTTTTGAGCTAAGTTCTAATCCAACCCAAATTGGATTGAACTAAGCCCATCCAAACCTCATATCATGATCAACAATATCCTAGGGTGATCAACTACCTAGGATTGGGTCAAACCAAGTCAACTTGATCCTTTGACCAAGTCAAACTTTATCCCAAATAAAATCTAAACTAGCCGAAAACCCATCACATGCCAAATTGATTGAAACCATTGACTCAAACCCACTCGTGATCAATGATTTGAACATGACCAAACCATCAATTGAGCCAAACCAAGTCCAATTGGCCATTTGACCTAAGTTGACTCAAATTGGCCCAAAAAGTCAAAATGGGTCAAATCATGATTTGATCCAAATTGATTGCAACCAATGACTCAAGTTCATTCTAAACCACTTATTAAACTTGACCAAAACTATGATTGAGCCTAATTTGACCAATTGGTCAACTTGACCCAACCTAGCCTAAATTGGCCTAAAGGGTCAAAGTGGCCAAAATTTAAATTAAAACCAAATCAAACTAAACCAAAGCCTACAATTACTTTCAATCAACCAATTGAACTTGACTTAACAACACCTAACCCAACCTAATTTGTCAAGTTGGTCAACTTGACCCATTTGACCCTTTTGAATCCAAATGAGTCAAATTCAAACTTAAGTCAAATTAATCAAAACCAATTGAACCAAAATATCTCAAATCATCATATGAACTTAACCCAAGCCTTGGTTTAACCCAATTTGACTAATTGGTCAACCCAATCCAACCTAACCCAAATGAGTATTTTGACCATGTGAAGCCAAATCACCCAAAGTCACCTTATGGTGATATTTCACCCAAAGACTAGGTCAGCCCCAAGCTAGCCAAAATCTAAGTGGGACACAATCCAAGCAAATTGATTAATGTGCAAAGCTCTTTGCATAGGATTCCTGCCATAAATGGCAAAGTCCACTTTGCCTTTCCCATAATAGCCATTCACTTGCCAAATGAGGCATTCCTAAGACACCTTAGCCCACTCTAAACACTTAGCACTTTCCATGGACCAAACGTAATCTCTTCCCTTTCTTCCTCTCATGGCTGAGCCCACCATGGACATAAAGAGGAGGCAATCACCCACCATCTACCCAAATACTCCCTTGGGTGGCCTGACATGGCTTCGACCACTAATGGCGAACATGGCAAGTTAGATGATGACTCGTAGGATGGTGGGGGCGAATCGACCAAATTCCCGTAAATGATCAGTCCATCAAATGCAATTGAGGAGTATACCCCCTCAATTCGAGCGACAAACATCACATTCAACATTCTCGAAGTCATTCAAATCCCTCAAAGAAATTCCATTCTCGAGCTCGATCGGCCTTTCCTCCTCCAAGCAAAGCCGAAACAGGACACCCCTTTCCCGTGCAATCCTCCTCCATTTGATCAAATACCAATTCCTTGCCCCCACACCATCCTGATATACCATCAAAGCCAACCAAATCATCCCTGAGCCTTCCCGACCACTAGAGACCAGAGTTCGATCGGGTCGATTCTACGCGGTTCGGTCGAGAGTTCTACATCAAATCAAGCCCGAATCTTCTCAATAGGGCTTCGTCTCTACTAGACGAAGCTACCTCCGTCAATCCCACTACCGAACATTAGCTCCGTTGAGGTAATTTTACAAAATCGAGTTTCCTAGTGAAAACAGGTCACTCATTTGTGAAGTGAATATGCATTCAAGTGAATCTTAGCCATTGGATGTGTGCATCTCCCTTCCCCGAAGGTGTGGGATGAATTTGGAGACAAACTGAGCTCGAGTGAGCTCGAATCGAATGGGGAAAGACGGACAACATTTGTCTTTTGCCACTCACGAAGGAGAAAGATCATGGGTCATCCATTCCACATGATCAGAATGGACGGCCATGATCAAATCCTGCATTAGATCCTTTGATTTCTCCTCTAAATCGTGAATCGAAAAATGGCCATCCAATCTTAGATCACACGGTCCATAGAGATAGCATGTCTGCAGCAATTCGAGTCAGCGGTGGATGTGATCACTTAAATAGCCAATCCCATTGCGCTATGTGGAAAGCGTGCTGCGTCAGCTGCCACGTGGCTCGATGGGATTAAGGCTTTAATTAGGCTTAATTAGTTTACTTTTAAGCTTGAAACTTCTAAAATTCATAACTAATTATAGAAATATTAAAAGAATACAAAATATGGCTCACTTTGAAGATATTTTAGAGTAGAATCTAGAAAAATTATTATTAATTAATTTTAAATAGTGATTTTGACTTAATTAAGGTTCAATTAAAATTTTAATTAGCTTAATTTACCCAATTAATCTCAAATTTTATGTGGATGTTTAGGGGAATGACCTCTGCCTCTTTTATTGATTTGAGATTTTATTAGTTGCTTAATTAGAAAAATTAATTGAATAAGCCTTAATCACTCTCTTAATTTTGTTAGTGATAATTATTGAATGAATAGTGACTTAATTAATTATTTAAGCCTAATTACTTCTGTTGAATAGTAAGGGAACTTAGGGAATGTGATTGAGATATTTTTTTCTAATTCATTTCCTAAGTTTTCTTTACTTTTTGCAATCAAATTAATTAATGATTAATGAGGTAATTAATTAATTATTCTTCATAATAAAATCAGAGCTTATGTGATCAAATTATGGGACTTAGGGATTGAGATTAAAGCCTCTTTCTTGATCTCTTTTCTTAAGTTAATTTCATTTCATTAATTGAACATGCTTAATGCATTACTAAATAGATTAATGAGCTTAATTAACTCAATATAAAATCCAATTCACAATCTAATTACCTTTAATCAATTTTGGGTAGCCCTTTAGATGTTTAATAGTCTAAAAGAATTTAATGAAATTATGGTTAGCTTACATGTGTAAGAAATTCAGAAAAGTAATTAATTAAATCCCTTAAACCTAATTAACTATTAATCATGAGCCAATTGTATTAGGCCCCTTTCATTTATTAGGAGCATTGCTAATTTACTTTTCATGTGGTTGCATATTATATTAGCTCATTATTAATTAGTTAATTAACTTAAGGCGATATAGGTAAGGGTTAATTAATTGATTTAGTTCATACCCTAACCTAATTAAGACATAAAATCAACCTAAATATTCTTCATTAAACTAAATTAACTCATATATGGGGGATGAGATTAGGATTAGCAAACCTCTTTCACATTTCATAAATCAAATCAAACATGAAAATGAAATGACATTAAAAAATTTTGGTTTGTTTTAAATAATCTTATTTAGCTTGATTGTCCTTGGGAGTTAATTGATTTGAATGAAATCACGTACTTGCATTATTTTATTTCTTTCCAATCATTCTAAATATTGTATGTCACTTGTATTCATGCATTCATGTCTTTTAAATTAATCAAATAAAAAATGATTTCCTTTATGTTAATTTTCATGTGTTGGCTTAATTAAAATATGTATTAGTAACACTATTAAATCTTTTCATAAGTCTATTAATGAAGGAATATACATATATATTGTAATTTATGTTATATATACATAGAAATGCAAGTGAATATAAATTTAATGTATGAAATGAAGTCTCTTCCTTACATTCATGTGTTGATTTGTATAAGTAAGAATGTTAGCGGGTATATTAGTCTGGACATCCAGGGACGTATGACTTTAAGTAGCCATAAGGAGGTTCCTATCTCATTCCCTTGGTGTGAAACAATGGCGACGTACCTGCTTGATTTTATCCTTATGCATTTAGACATCAGAATTTAGATAGAGCTTTAACTGATTTGCACAAAATAAATCAATCAAATAAAAATATAATCTTTGCATGGCTTCCTATTATTGTAGTTGTTTATACATCCATATGTATCTAAGGATAGCGAATATATTAGTTTGGACATTCCAGGGATGCACACTTTAAGTAGCCCCAAGGAGGTTCTTACCTCGTTCCCTTGTTGTAGAATAATGGTGATGTACTTGCTTAAAACTTTTATACATGTGAATGTGTACTTAGCTAATGAATGAAAACCCCCTTTTCTATTAAAAAATAACATGCATTCATTCTCTATTTAATTAGTTGATCTGATTACTCATGTGATTTAAGGTTCTTTCCCTATACTTTTGCATAAGAATTTAGATAGAGTTTTAAATTAATATGACAAAATTATTCAACCAAATGGAACATTAATTCTAAATATATTTACTCATATTCATCATTTAAGTGTGCTAAGATATAAATTGCATGTATAGCTATGCTTAGGATTTAATCATATGCATGATGTACATGATGAAAAGAAATGAACAAACATGTGTTATGTGATAGTAATTCATTTCAACTAATCTTAAGATGCATTTCTTATTGAATGAGTTTATTTAAAGTGAACCTAAACTTATGACTAATTAAAACATGTAATAAGTCATTCACTAAGGGGAATTGATTAATTAACTTGCTTTAGATGTGACTTAAGGTAGGGATAAAAGAGAGTGATCCTCTCTTTCTTTCTCTTCATAATATTTAGTTGTTAAGTGTACGTCAAATGAAACAAAAGAAAACATTAAGTAAAGTTTCCAAATTAATTAAACCATTTAAAGTGAAATCACTATTTATAATTAACGTTCTTCATACTTAGAAAATCTTAACTCTAAAGCCTAGTTAGGACATACCACACAAGCCTTAACACACACATTAAATTATGTCACTACTTCTAGCTTTATGTTAAGGCGGTGTATGGTTTGATGTATGCTTGTTTTGTGATGTACTGTTGTAGACTGGATGTTAGGATGTATGCTTAGTGGATTGGATGTTAGGCCGTCATTAGCCTAATTATATTTTATGCAGAAGATTATGCTTAAGGGATGCTTAAAATAATTATAAATGCTCTATTTTATAGGTTGCTTGACCCCTAAGCATAATCTATATTAGGATAGGTGGACTTGGTTACTCATGTGCATGGTGCTAAGTCCAAATTATTCATATAATTGCTTAGGTTGTATGGTGTGTTTAGCTAACACTTATTTTGCAGGTGTAGTTAGATTAACTTTTTCATTCTTTTAATATAATTATGCATTAGGAATTTGGTTAAATGTTATGAGGGTTAAGGATAAACATTGGCCAGAAGGTTTAACCTAGGGTGATGTGTGATGCCCATAAGCCTACCAAATCAAATGGGGCAAATCAAATGAAGAAATGAAGGGAGCATGAAGACTTGAAGATCCCTCATAATACTTATCATTTATCATTTGTAATTATTGTTTCATATATCGAGTTGTATAAGTGTAGAGCTACCCACATTTCTTTTCTTTGCTGCGTTCCCAACCACACCGGCCTGTTATTCTTTCACATTAAGGTTTTAAATTGTTTGATGAATTGTTTACATTGTACAATAGAGATGACATGTATTTTTTTAATTTCTTCATGTTTGATGATTTAATGTGTGGCATGGATGCTATTAGGCTTAGGATAAAATTAATTTTTTTTACCTTAACTACAACTCATAATTAAATTTTTTAAAATAACTCATAACTTCACATAAAGCCAATGCATTAAATCAAGATAATAAAATATTTAACAACCCCTTAGTTGAATGTTGTATGCTTAATATCATGCATGTTATTTTGTTTCACTCTTGCTAAGAGAGGGTTTTCATCTTTGTTTGATAGGAAAAATGCTTGACCATTTGAGAGCCTATGATGGTAAACACCTCTTTCTCTTTTGACTTAGCCCATAATCAACTTAACCATACATTTAGACATATAAAATCCAATATCCTATGTCAAAAATAAAAAAGTCAAAATCAAATAAAATTTGATAAAATTTGTATTAGACTAAGTCATTATTTATACCATTCATGCTCTAGTTTCTTAGGGAGTGACTTTAAGGACCTTAGTTTCTTTCAAAATAAAAATAGCCTAGTCATCTTGAAAAATATATGACTTGACCATATGATTTAAAATGTAAGAGAGTTCCTACCACCCAAAGGTTTAAGTCCAGAGGTGGTTTACTCTCTTATAGGGTAAATATTATACCCACTTTCACCTTAGATTTAGGTCATGCTTTGGCCCTCGCTAAACCTCTCTAGATTTATAAGTCCTATCTTTGAGACTGTTATTTGGGGCTACAAGCATAAATCCTCACATCTTAGGCATTTTCACAATATTGTATTATGAAATTATAAGTTCTAGATTTCTAATAAATTTTTAACTCAAATATATAATTCTCCTCAATTTCAAATATATAAAGCCCAACCATAGGATAGTTTGGGATGTTCACTATGCTTCCTAGTATCATGAGCATCCCCTACTCATCTCCTTTTGATTTCAATAATAAATCTCTCCTTTCAATCTAAAAGCAAATCACCACATAATTAAGAAATATATATGCAAAATTGAAAGCTAATTCAATCCTAGATAGCTGCTAGGGTCCAAAACACCATGATTCACCATTTTGGCAATTCGTGGGAAGATTTTAATGCAGTCTGCTCCCTCATATTCATATATATTTACTGATCCATCAAAATTATACTTAACTTTATATATTAATTTGCATATGATCTAATTTCTTGATGATCATCCTGTGGTTCAAGCTAGGAAAACACACTTGGAACAAAATTTTGTTAAGATGTGGACAATAGAATTTTAGGAGATAATGTTAGATTTGGGATTACTATTACTCGCATCTCATAGCATGCATTTGGAAGAGTTTTTGAATCCATGTTGTTGTTAGTAAAAACATATTTAAGTTAAAATTTCTATAGATATGAAGTGTTTCAGTAATCCTGGTGGAAGGAACGCTGCAGTCTCTATTGACATTCATGTATGCTGAATCAGTCAAGTCGAGCTCACAAGCCAAATTCGACTGACTTCGGATGCAATAGCGTCCAAATCGAAGCAAAAATGCACCAGACATCACCAAAACTAGTCAAAATGACTTTCGATTGACGAACGGACTTTGCCATCGCATTCAGAGTATCAAAAATGATTGGAATATACATATTACACTATTCAATGGTCGACCAATCAAGAAGGAAATCTATCGACATGCCTACACATATATCAGAGTCGGAAGGTTACGACGATGACTAAACGACCTCCATTCGTGAAATTGATCATGTCATTTGCATCAAAATATCCTAATCTATCAAATGAGACTGTCTGTGCTTAATTCAAATGAATCTACATGAATATCGAGTGATCTGAACTAATCAGCCTCCAATCACGAAATGGACTGTGCTATTGCGTTCAGAACATCAGAACAACCTAAGATTGACATATGTATCAACTATACAATTTTGTCATCGCAAATATCAAAATCAGGGTTAATTTTTCATTTAAATAAACAAGCCTATATATACATCCTAATACATAACCCTAACATTACTACCCACAACCTCATCCACAGTCGGCCATAACCCCTCTCATTCTCGTAGCTGTCCATCCCGCTCCAATGAATCAACCCACGTGACCCGAGCATTGTAGCCTTCCCATCCGTCCTCCTTCGGCGAGTTGAACCGACCGTCTTCTCTTGGTGAGCCGCATGTTCCGTCTGTTTGACCCTCTCCTGACAGGTATAAAATGCTCAGTCTCAAATGTCACTAAAACTCAGTATGCGACACATTTGGTGCAACAAGTGGAACCCATACGTGCTCTTTGTTGCCAGGGAGGGAAACTAGTAAACGATGCTCGCGCCGGAGCTGGTAAGCCCCATATGCGCTCATGGTAGCACGGTGGGGGACAAAAGACACAAAGCCATCGAGTTTTAAGTACTCGTACGTGTCTTTCTTGACTCGATAAGGAAAGTGTGTGATGCTTGCGAGTATATAAGTACCTGTATATACCTTTCTTGGCATGACAGGAAAATCTGTGTTAAATGTAGGTAGTTTAGAGACCCATACATGCCTTTTTTGGCATAGTGGGATGATACATTTAGATGTGGTATTTACACCACCCATATATGTCTTTCTTGGCATAGTGGGTAAGCCCAGCTCCCGATGTAGCCCCATATATGGGGATGATGCTGGAATGATGCTGAAATGTGTCAAAATTTTGTATAAAACTTTATACTCGTAATGAAGACTCAATGAAAATAAGTAACATTGTTCAAATCTCTTAAGATTAAATCAATATTGAATTAAATAACCCGCATGGGCCTCGACACTACGCTGAATGCTTAAACTTAGTGTTTGAGGATGCTGGGTGAGTTGATCCCCAGTTGGGTCTACGGACTAGGTCCAGGTTAATAAAACCTAATAATGTTATAGCTTTCTCCACTTGAGAAATCTTTGAAAAGCTAATTCTGTCAAATTACAGTATAACAACTATCTCATAATTACTTAATGATGATGGTAATCATTATCAAAATATTTAAGATATTATATTCAATATTCTCAAATTCAAAATCCTAAAAATATAAATCTAGGTTTAATTCTCTATTATTAAATTAATAGAGTCAACAAGATCTGAAATAATAAATTAAATAATTAAGTAGACTTATATATCCCGATGATGACTATGTTGAATGGAGATTTCAACCAGAGGGGATACTTACCATCAAAATTTACTTGTAAGCTTGAAACAAATTAATCAAAATTAAGGATCAATATAAATATAAATTTGGATAAATTATCACGTTTTAAATGTTTAAATGAAATTAAATATCCAAAACTTAAAGCAAAATTCAATCCATCCACGTTCCACAACCATTTGTCGGAGGTGATAAATTAAGAAAACTTTAGCTCACAAAAGAGTCAATATCAAGTCAAGTACACAACTATGTTCACTCTCAAATAATCTTAAGCCAGTAAGGATGTGATCCGTATCATTTGTCTGTGGTTTGGCCATTAAGCTCCACATATGATGCGGTTATGACCAAAATCCTCTGACCGGGTGGTCGCCATCAAATGACACCATTATATTACAGTCATGATTGTAGACTGTATGCTCTCCAATAGCTCTGCCCCTTGAGATGTAAATTATACGGTGCACTTGATAGGGCAAAAATCTCTCTATTTGTTAAAGTGAACTTAAGCTTGTCTCCTTAGACAAATGCCATCCTAGGTCTACAAGGTTTTCTTGGATGACACAACTCATGACTACCAACAAGGATCCTTTGGTCAGGTTGGGTCGACTACCTCCTCTGACTAATTTGACTAGGGACCACGACAACGCGGGATGACTAAACCATGAGATCTTGATCGAGCTCATCATCATTCCCCCAACCATTTGTTTTATGTTAATATGATGAATTTCATAAATTCACAATTTTATACTCCACATGGTGCTACTATATGCTATGCATTTAACAATCTAATGACTAACCTTAATTGAAAATTCTCTCTAAGTATTGGGAGGGGTAATTAACTATAGGTGCTTGCGCCTATAGAAAACATCAAACCAGATCTAAAGTCCTCACAAAATAAGGGCGAAATCTCTGGGTAGTGTCTTATCTACTATTCCATCTGCCTTCTGAAGATATGATCGACATTAAATCATACTCTCTTCATTGAGAGGTCGGTGATGAATTTTCGGAGCCCACAGTCTTTGAGTGTTGTTCTAAGGTGATTGATTGATGATTAAAGTGATATTAATCAAGTTATTAAGCATGTTGTCTAGCATTGGAAGTTTGGTGAAATTAAGGGTGCTTTAGAGACAATCTGTTGTTTTGCTTTTAAGAAATTAATTATAATTGTATTTAACTACTATTTTTTTCATTTGGTCTTTAAAAAAAATTATAGTGAAAATTTTATTTTTAAGAATTAAAGTTATTAAAATATAGTAGTTTTCATAAAACTATTGTCTAATTTTTTTAGAAAAAAATATTTACAATACCCACAATAACTTTCAAAAATTTATTTTCTTCATAGTAACTTTACAATCATCTTTATAAAATATTTCATGTGCTTTAAATAGATCTTAAGTCCATTAGTGAGCATCGACAAGATGCTCTCAATCATAAAGCACAAAATCCACAGCTGAGTTATCTATAATATTGATTAAACTAAAAAATAAATGTTCATCACCAGACATAATTTGGATACAATGATTTTTTTATTCTGCATCATATAATTTATATCTTTTATCAGTGTTAATTAATTTGATCAATAATTTTTTTAAAAATTATTGTCAAGATCAAAATTCATCTATATTATAATAAAATCTCATTTGAGTAATATATATATAGAGAGAGAGAGAGAGAGAGAGAGAGAGAGAGAGAGAGAGGAAAATCTGGTGTAATTATCGAATATAGTGTGAAAATAGATGCATCCTAATTTTGCATGAATATGATAATAATCATATATGTTGCATTGTATTAAGTTGATGGCAGTATAAGGCATTCTGTGACATGAGATAGAGGATGGACCTGAAAAAGTCCTGATTGTCAATTAATTTTATATGTTGTGTAATAATTTATTTGAAGGATGTCCGAAGTTAATATGACCCATATGAATTTAAATGTTGTTAACATACAAATTTACACGATGATTATCCGAATTAAAAGATAGTGATCTCCCAGGGTTTTTACCTTTGTCAATCAACGTCCTATTGTATGCTTCCTAAATGATAAAAATGGCCATTGATGGACATCACAATAACTTTCTACACTGTAAAAAGAGCAATCACATAAAATAAGGATTATTTAGTTACCTGAATTTGAAATATAGTATAAGATAAAGGTAATATACTTGTATCACTTTTTATTTATTTGTTTGAAAATTCTTCAAATAGAGAGGTTTATTTTATTTTATTTTATTTTTTGTTTTATAAAGTCACGTAATACATAGTAAAACATCTATGATTTTGATGGCTGAGCCACGTGGGTGGCGCATGGCGGTTGCGAGTAGTCGAGGATGGCTAGTGGTGGTAATAGCATGTAGTGGTCGGTTGGAGGGTGGCGTTGGCTAGTTGGTCTTTAATTGACGGTGATAGTGAGTGATCAGCCTCATTTTATATTGAATAGTGAATTCAAAATTTGCTCAAATTTAGACGAATTATAAATACATTGAATTTAAACTATAAGTTGAATTTGAAATACATTTAAATTTTACACTGCACTTTAAATTATTCAAATCAAGCTCCAAAATTCTTAAAACTTTTGCATTTGGAATACTTTGCATTCCTTGTTCATCTAATGAAAGAGCCCGAAACTTAAATCAAAATTCAAGGATAAATAATACAGTGCATATATTAAGATTATCAGTTAGCTTAATATCACCACATTACCTAACATGAATTTGCGCGTGATTAGGCAAACTAACCGTGAAGTTAATCACGGGTTGCATAATTATAGAATAGGAAAGGCAGCAAATGATGCATCCTGAGGGGGTGATCTCGCTGGTCCTATAACACCAGAGCTAGTAATGCACATACCTGTAAAATGTGAAACCATTGATGTTATCGTTTGCAGTGGATTGCAAATATTGTGATAACATAATTGGGATCTCTGTAAATGAGGCAATTAAGCCAGCACCAATTAATTCTAACTGCTATAACTCCATTTGCTAGAATAATTTTCTGAACCTTCTTCACAAAATATTTATTAAATTTTTCTACAGTAACATGCCTCACGAGTTAATCAATTGGTTTTCTCAAATGTGGCATAAACAATCATGCATCATATTCATCATATTTATATATATTGGATGGTTTGAATACTGCAATTATTTAAAATATTCATCATATTTACTCTCCTTTGACACGCTTTTCTTCGTCATTTGGATCCTCAATCTAAATATCATCTATTTCTTGAATTCTCATTTTGTTTCAGTGTTCTCGCCAAATGCTTTCTGTAGACCAATTCTTCTCTTCTTAAGCCAAATGTGGTTCAGATTTTATCATATATTAAGAATATGAATCATGATTCTGGCAGTTCTAAGAATTTATTTTATCCTGTCATTGAAATATTTCTGCCGACGGAGAAGAAAAGTTAGATTATTTGGCAAAAAAATCAACAGTTTTAAATTTCTACTTGAAAAAAGAAGGATAAAATCCAATTACAAAATATGTTATAGTTGATGGAGAAATCGTTCCAGTCGGTGAGTTGTTTTTGATATCGCTACAGTGATTTCCCTTCATCCCGATCAGACAGCAAACGGAATTATCGCTACGCTACAGTGCTTCTCCTTCAACACGATCGACAAAGCGGAATTTATGCTACGGCTCTCTCCTTCATCACGATCGACAAGAACCGAATCTGCCCCTTCCTCTCCACCACGATCAGAAACCGCTATCACGCAAACCGTGTGATTCTTCTCCCTATAGCCACATGAGCCACTCACTCTCACTTCTTGAACAAGAATGATTGTTGCAGATCCTCTCCCTCAAACAGCCTTCTCGTCTCTTCCTCACTGACACGACGGAATAATTCTCACGAGCTCTATATAAGGATGTATTATATACTGTAATCCGTTAGCCAAAGCAATATACAATATCACTAAGGTACTCTACTCTCTCTCTCTCTCTCTCTCTCTCTCTCTCTCTCTCTCTCTCGCTCTCTCTCACCTTCTCTCTCTAGCTTTGCTTACAGAGAAGGACTTTACATGGTATCCCTGTTCGGATAAGAGATGTCGCTTCCTCCTCCTCTAACTCGATGAACGATGGATACACTAAGGAATTTTCAGCTCACTAACCATACCACCATCCCTGAAATTTCATAGGGAATATGAAGTGATAAACACCACACTTACGAGACAACTACATCATATGGAGCTCTCAAATCCAAAAGCTATTCAAGGCAAATGGTTTCATCAGCCTCAAGGCACCACACCGTGCCCCACTCAATACTCCCTAGACAACAACAATCAACTCCAACCTAATCCAAACCACAACTTATGGCAACTTATTGATCAAAACCTCTCCGCAAAGACTCTACTGACTATTTCACCCTATCCTCCCCTATGTTCTCAATCTAGAAACTGAACATTTGGTCTACCTTAGCCAAGAGACCAATCAGAATCGCCCAAGGTCATTCAACTCAAAATGAGCTTCACCACATATCCCTTAGAGAGACAAACCGATGATCAAGTACCTGAAAATCAAAAATCGATAGATCAAATCTCATTGCCGGATCCAACTTGGATCCCGAAGACATCATTCTATATACACTCAACGGGATGCCACCAACTTATCACGCATTCAAAATAGCTATACGCACAAGAACCGACCCAATCAACGCCAACGACTCTCTCTCTTAAGAACTCAACATCTCTGACACAAAAAACTTACCCCATCCATCACCGCTCTCCAAGCTAACAGGGTAGCGGGCGACTTTACAAACCCACAGAACTCAAAATCAACATTCCTCTCAAATGTGGGATGGACAAAGCCGGATAAACTATAATAACACCGAATCTCATTGCCGATATGCAAGGTAGGACACTGCTCAACGGGGCACCGAAAGTGACACCACAAACTACCCTCCAAACCTCCTCCCGCTTCAAGCCAACCTCACATCTCCTCCTGAATGGATATTGGACTGAGCATCCTCCCATCTCACCAACAACTGGACACACACTCCACAATCCAACCGATTATTCAATCAATTCAGAACGCCAATCAACACCCATTCTACATCATGGCTACGGCATCCTCCCACACCTACTGCTTCTTCTCAAACATATTTTTCACGCACTATTTATCTCACAACCTTCTATCTCAGATCACATCTTGCAAAAGATAATAATTGCTCTATCATCTTTAACGCCAATGATGTTCATATCAGGATCTACAACACATCGGACTACTAATGGGCATTTTAACTACTCTACTCCTCCCCAACACCACAAGAATCCAAGCACTCCATTCCACCAACATCCTCCACCCTATGGCATCAACGGCTGGACCCACACAAGGACACTCACTCATCCTCGCTACAAAACAAGCATCTTCGCATACAACCAACCTCATCTTCATATGTTTGTATTCACCAAAGAGTCATAAACTTGTTTTCCTAAATCCAATAGTAAAGCTAAACATCCATTCGAGCTTATTCACTCGTATGGGGACCATCCCAACTATTTCAATACAAGGCTACAAATATAATGTTAATTTCATTGATGATTACTCGATTTACATGGATGTTTCCTCTAACCCACAAATAATGTAAGTAGCCTCCAACTTCCAACAACTACATAAAATGGTATTAATACACTTCACCAAATCAATTAAAACACTCGCATGACTGAGGCTAATTTCTATCCAATACATTTCACACTTATCTCACCAACCATGGCATTATTCATCAACGTGGTTGCTCTATACACCAATAAAAGGGTTAAAGGAAACATCGACATCATTGAACTGACAAACCCTATTCCACATTAACCTTCCACCAATTGGATGACGCTCACCGCCATACACCTCATCAACTGTTCTAAAACACTCAACCTTCGCTCACCTCATCAAGCACTCTAAGAAAGTCCCAACTTTCACCTCAAAGTGTTGGATCAACTGCTTCCACCTATCACTCTAACAACTCCAACAAACTCTCCCCTAAAGCACCTTCTCAGATCTTCCTACTCCTAAACCTGCAGGCTAAATGTTACAACCTCATACTAATCGGCTCTGACACGCCACGCTATTCCATAAACACACTTCATATACTCATCCAAACCAACACTACAACCAAACCACCATCCACACCACTACTCCTAACACCCATCCCTTCTTCTTGTCCCAAGCAACATTCAACACACCAACCAACCAAACCATCCACCACTACTCAAACAACCGAAGCCTCTCCAAACCCACAACCAACCGAAATGGGCATCACACCTCCAGCTCCATCATCCATACACCCAATGAAAACTAGACTTCAGACAGGTCATTGGAAACCAAAAGTCATCCTCGATCTCCTACATCAGCATACCACCATAGAACCCACCTGCTATACCCAAGCCGTAAAACACGCTGCATGGAGGAAAGCCATGTCCAAGAATTTCTAGCACTCCAACAACAAGCAACTTGGACATTAGTCCCACCACCGCCCAATCATACAATCATAGGTTGCAAATGGACATACAAAATCAAACACCACTCGACGGCTCCATAGCTAAAGCTCGTACTAGTGGCACAAGGGTTCAAGCAAGAATATGGGATTCACTATTTGAAGAGCCAAAATGCCCACCATTCGTCTCCTACTTACAATCGCGACTCCATCATCGTATTCCTAGACGTTTCCAACGCTTTCTTCACGTTCTCCGGACACAATATACATGACTCAACCACCAAGTTTTTCCGACAACCAACTTCCAAATCATGTGTGCCTACTTCGCAAAGCTATCTATGGACTCAAGCAATCCCCCCGGTAATGGTACTCCACCTTCACTGAGCACCTCAAAAATAGCTTCACCACAAGTACACCCCGCCTCTCTTCCTCCTTACACCCAACAACAACCGCACTACCTCCTCCTTTATGTGGATGACATACTCATCACAGTTCGATCCTCAAACTATTTCTATCCTCCAACACCTCAAATTGCCAACCTAAAGATCGGGCCTCGCCTCCACCTTTCTAATTCACATACACCAAACTAACAACAAACTCCTTCTCACCCAAGACTACATCTGATCTCAGCCATGGTATGACAGCAAAAACCGCCCCCCCTATCTCCAACCGAAGTCACCGACTCACATTAATGCGATCCCTCCGAAGTGACGCATCGTGGGATCCCTCCAATACCTCACCATAACCCGAGGATATTGCTCTGCCAATCACCTATGCCAACATATGCACAACCCACTACAACACACTCTCAATCACTAAACGGGTCCTACTACGCAAGGTCATCCGATTATGGTCTACCCATAACACAAGATCTCAACCTTCGTGCATACGACTCATTGGGCGGAAACCCAGACCGATGTTCCACCACGATTTCGCCTTCCTTGGCTCAACTCTTATATCCGGAAAGTGTAAACAGACCAGTAGACGCTTCCTCCACCGGCAGTATCGAGTAGGCCGCCAATGCATGTAAATAATGCTCGCTGCCTAGCATTCGAACTCGGAATTCCAACTGCTCCAGCTACACCATTATACTGCGACAACACCTCGGCAATGGCAATCACAACAAATCCCATCCTTCACGCAAGAACAAAATACATAGAGATAGACTATCACTTCATACGGGATCACGTCGCTGCCAAAGAAATACAGATCTATCACATATCAACCGAAGATCAAATCGCCGATATTCTAACCAAGCCGCCAACCCGCTTCATCCACTACGCAACAACCTCACGGTCCAAACATTGGATCGTTCCGAGGGACGCCGATATCGCATTTGATTTCCTTCATCCCGATCGACAAAGAACGAAATTATCGCTTACATGCTTCTCCTTCAACATCGACAAAGAACGAATTTATGCTCTGTTCTCCTTCATCACGATCGACAAGAAACTAAATATCTACAGCCCTTCCACCACGATCGACAGAAACCTTATCACGTAAACCTATGATTCTTCTCCTAGACCACATGTGACCACTCACTCTCACTTATTGGAACATAGTTAATGCGGCAAGATCCTCTCCCTCAAACATTTTCGTCTCTTCCTCACTGACATGACGGAATAATTCTCACGAGCTCTATATAAGGATGTATTATATACTGTAATCCGTTAGCCAAAGCAATATACAATATCACTAAGGTACTCTACTCTCTCTCTCTCTCTCTCTCTCTCTCTCTCTCGCTCTCTCTCACCTTCTCTCTCTAGCTTTCGCAAGCTTACAGAGAAGGACTTTCTACAGTTTTTAGTTTTTTCTCAATCTTCAGTTGAAAGTAGGAGTGTGTATTAAAGTTTTTATTAAATTGAATAAATCAAACTAAACAATTTAGAATAATCAAATCATCCAAATAAGCTATAAAATAGATCCAATAGAACTGAATTATGACTTGGTTTATCCTGCTTGATTTTGTTTAAAGAAAATAGCATATAAAAAAATAAAAAATTTTATATTTTAATAAACTAGATAATTAAAACACAATTTAATAAATTTTGTACGTTAAAAATTTCTTAGATAATTAAAATTCTATTAATTTATGTAAATAATTAAGAATTTATCATAAAAATTATATATTTATATTTAACTTTTTAATTATTTTAACTTATTCAATTTATTTGATTTAATTGATCTTTTTTTTTAACTGAACCTAAAATTAAAAATCAAATAATTATGTATTTACAACTAAAAATAGAATCGTGAGATTACAAACTAAATCAAATTGATGAAATAATGTCGATTCGGTTTTTAAGTTTAAATCGACTAGTGCGCACTCCTAATTGAAAGATTTTTTAAATTTTCAACTCTGAGCCGGGTTATTTTTTTTTTTTTTAATCTCTAATATTGACGTAGTACTTGCTGGTGCTTAAGTGTATCTCTCACTATATTAATTTTATGATCTTATTTTTAGGGTACATTTAAAACTTTGTATCTCACTCCTTTATATAGCCATGAAATTGGGTGTTTGTCTTCAATCGTTTGTACAGCTATTTAAGCCTAATTAATGCTATTTTTTTCTTGGGGACATTTAAGCGAATTTAATCGCAAACTCACACACACAATACGTGTGCAAGGATTTGAATCCAAGACCTCTTGGTTGACAGCCAAAGCTCTCAACCAATAGGCTAAGATGCCTTCCACAATTAATGCTAATATCTCAATATGCTATTTCATCTAATATTGACGTAGTACTTGCTGGAGCTTAAGTGCATCTCTTACTATTTTAATTTTTTGATCTTATTTTTAGCATATTTACAGTTGTTCTGGCTTGCATTTAAAATTTTGCATCTCACTTCTTTATATAGCCATGAAATTGGGTGTTTGTCCTCAATCATTCGTACAACTATTTAAGCCTAATTAATGCTAATATCTTTTTTTTGGACATTTAAGCGAAGTTAATCACAAACTCACACACACAATGCATGTGCAAGGATTTAAACCTAAGATCTCTTGGTTGAAAGCCAAAGCTATCAACCAATAGTCTAAGGTGCCTTGCATAATTAATGCTAATATCTCAATATACTATTTCATCTAATATTGACACAGTACTTGCATGTGCTTATGAGCATCTCTTATTATATTAATTTTATGATCTTATTTTTAGCATACTTACAAATGTTCTAGCTTGCATTTAAAATGTTGTATCTCTCTCCTTTATATAACTATGAAATTGGGTGTCTGTCTATTTAAGCCTAATTAATGCTAATATCTCAATAAGCTATTATTAGTATATCCTTCCAATTGTTTATCTTGATTCAAGTAACATGATTACTCCTTATAACAACCCCTATTAAAATTGACTTTTGTTTCTTTTAATGCAACTTTCAATATGTTCATAATTTTATGCCAAGAAAATTAATTAATAGTAATACACCACTAAAACTTTTTTAACATATTTGAAGAAAAATTCTCAACTTAAATTTTGAGAACATTCAAAGTCTAATTTCAGTATATTTATAGTCAAAATAGTTTTTAGATGAAATGAGCTCAATAGTAATATTTTTATTTGACTCCAAGGAAGCTAAATTATGAGCTTAAAAATATAATTGAAAATTTTATAATATTATTTAAGAAACTAAATGATCTATAATTATTATAAATTTCTAAGAAAAAAAGAGCATCTCAATAAGATGAATGGAATGTTTCTAATATCAACCAATTTCTATATCATTAAAATTATTAATATGCTTATAGAACACTGCATAATTAAGAAAATAAAAAAGAATTATTTCATATATCTAAATAAGCTTAGATGCTATAGAAAGATTTTAAGTGAAATAATTAGACACTCAACATCATCAATAAATTTAATGTTCGACTATCAAAAAAGTGAAAAGAATTAGACTATTATCTTTCTTTCGGCTTATTATCCTTGCGAAGAGAATGCTCAAAAACTACGAGAGCATCGCTTTCGTGACGAGAAGCAGAAGAAAAATAGGTACAGATGTATATATATATATATATATATATAAGAGTAAATTTGATCTCAGAGAAGTCTAAGCATTAATCGAAGTTTGTATTAATTATAATGATAATTGTAACTTTTCATTATTATGTTTATATTTGATGTGCTAAAAATAAAAATATTGTTTAACCATATACAGTTTTTGAATTTGTGTATATGTCAATTATTTAACTTGTGATCTACGATAGTATTACAAATCTAGTTTATTAAGTCATACATAATTTTTAGAAATTGTTCGTAGTTATATATAACTTGATGCTTCGACATTAACTCTGCAGCCGTGTAGCAACAAATTTTACGATGAAAAATCTGAAATTACAAATATGTACCTAAGAATTTTTTTGATGGAAATTTGGTGGAATAGAATTTGCAGCAAGTAAATTTGCATAAGAAAATTTGGCTGTATATTCTAACTACGATTGATGAATATTTCAAATAGGACTGCAAATGAATTGAGCGTTAATAAGCTATTTATGACTCGATTTGATTAGAGCTCATTTATAATCATTTGATTAGCTAATTTAACGCTTATATATATTTGATTGCTAGTTTAAACAACTTTTTATTTCGTTCATTTATATTCATAAATGATATCATTTATGACTCGTCAAGGAGCTTAATTAAGGCTCAATTAGAGCTTGTTTGTGAACAATATTTTTTTAATTTTAAATTTTTTGGGCTTAATAATCATTAATTAATATAGCTTGTGTATATTTATCAACAAGCTATTCATGAACAAACTCAATTAAGACTTGATTAAAGCTCATTTATGTCATGAAACAAACTACTTGTTAATAGGATTAATAATCTCAATTTGAATCGAGCTCATAAACAAACTTTAGCCAAACTCACATAAGCTCAATCTTGAAAACCATTCTAAGAGCTTGGGCTCGATAATGATAAACAAGCTTTAACTCGAACAAGCATAGGATCAGCTTGGCTCGATTTATTTGCAACCCTAGGTCCATATGTAATCCCTACAAGTGTGATGCCTTTTCTTCTGTAATAAACTAATCTTAAAAAAAAGATAAAAAAATTATATAGAAATTTGCAAATATTCATAGTGTTTGATTTTATGGTGAATGTTGCCCTTTTTTTTTTGGCAAAACAGGGTATTAATATTTATATTGATTAGTGGGTATCAATATTATTAGCTATTACTGCCAACAATATTGTGGGCAACTTTAGATGTCAATGTTAATATTAATAGTTTTCATTGGTAGATGTCATCGATATTGTTTGAGCATGTTAGTCTTGTTTGTAGTAAGAAACATCAATAGTATTAGTGATAGCAAATATTAGTATTGATATTGATGACATGTGTCATCTCATATACTTAATCGATGACAACAAATGACCATATTAATGTTGACATCATCTGGGCTTTACTTGTGATAGCTATTCTAAGTGATGGTGCCGATAACATATGCCTCCATAATTAGCAATAGCAAGTATCAACATTAGCTATGACTAGCATTAGCATTAAAATCAATGGCAGACGTCGGCCCAAATGTCGATAATAGTTATCAACTTTGCCGCGATAACAAGCATCTAGAACTTATAAGTAAAACTCTACATTCTCTTATTTGAATAATTTCTTATGTCAACCGCCCAATCTTCTCATATATATATTGTTGGGAAGAGACATTTTGATCATTTTTCTCTAATTCTTCTTAATATATTATATTTTTTGGGCATCTTAATTCCTCTTGTTAATAAGCTAATTTTGATTGTGAGCACATAAAATTAAAATTTTTTGATCTCTCAAATATTGCTGTAAAATTATCAATTTTATTTTTAAGTGCTTGATTTAGGTTCATTTATATCAAGAAATTTTTAGTATTATTGCATTCTGATAATAAAAATATTCATTTAAATTATAATTTTGATGACCTTGAAATTAATTTTGAAAATTTTTAATTCAAATACTTAGCATTTAATCGGATGAAGTTTTTGATAATCTATTAACAACATTTTATCATTATTTGCAAATGATTGATGAGGCATTAATATATGTAAGCAAATTCACGACACCTCATTATCTAACATTCACATGCTTTAATATCAAATTGAGATTGATATTTATAGTAAATATTAAATAATTCTCATCATAAAAATTGATTTATATTTAATCATTCCCTTACTATAATTAATATCATGCTTATTTTTGAGTAACTGATTGTATGCTATATTTTTAATTAATATAATATTCAAGATGAATTTTTATTTTTATTTTAATAAGATTTTAATCATTTAAGAATAATTGATTGGTCAACAGATTAAAAAATTAA